>LUCW03000420.1:52500-55000 GCA_001586965.3 Sphaeroforma sirkka | reverse complement strand
GCGATACAGTACCTTGGTGAGACACGCGTTCACTCGGCGGAGTGCCGGTGCACTTCAGTTTACGCCAAGTGCGGCTGGGGATGTGGTATGCAAATAGATCGTTGTAACACCGCTGGTCATGGTAGCCGCCGAAAACGTACAAATACGTACCCGAGAGATCGCACACGGCTATATGACCGCTCCTGGGCGACGGGATAAGGCCCCTGCACTCCAGTGGACTCAGCCTGGGCTGGCTGGTTACCAGTTCAATGGGCGAGGCGTACAGGTGTTTGGGTTCGTACGGCTGTGCTGTGGTGGTCTGTAGTCGCACAGGCGCAGAAGACGAGCATGGGGGTGGCGACGCCGGGCGCGAGCATATGGACATGGAGGAAGACTTCAACACCATGGATTTCCTGCAGTATGCATGGTTTAGAAAACCCGGGGTGTCAGAAAACCCTAGAACCCCTGAAACCCTAGAACGCTAAAACCCTAAAATCCATGGGTTGTGTGTGGAAGCTGAGGTGAATAGAAGGGAGTGTGCACATGTGGACTGTGTGAATAGAATATGTGATAAAGGAAAGACGCCAGTGAACTTGGGTATGATGGAGCTGAGCATGGACAGTTAGACAGCATTTGATCTCGAATTGTGCGAAGAATCTGTGGAAGTAGTATATAGTATGAGTACGGGATATAAGTAGTACAAGCGCACGAATAGCAAGACAAGGTCACAAGAACAGTGCAGTAACTTTACAACGTATACGAAAGCACAAATGAACGTCTGAATGAATGCATAAATGGACATCTAAATCTTTGCACAAATGGAAATCTGATAAAAGTCTGCATGTGTCCCAATACAAGTGCTAGCACCATCCATGAACTAAAGTGCGTTATATAATGTTGATTCTGGCCAATAATTGAAGATAAAAATATACCTTCCGATCATCTAACATGAACGTAAGCACTAGATATCGCTTATGTATACATATATATATATATATATATATATATATATATATATATATATATATATATACACACACACACACACACACACACACACACATATATATATATATATATATATATATATATATATATATACATATAATAAGAGATATATATAAACATATATATATATATATATATATATATATATATATATATATATATATATATATATATATATATATATATATATATATATATATATATATATATATATATATATAACACACACACACACACACACACACACACACACACATACATATGTATATATATATATATATATATATATATATATATATATATATATATATATATATACATATATAATATGATTGATAAAACATTGGCGCGTGTTACTACAAGTAAATATAGCCGCCTGAGTAGTCGTCAGTTGTAAAACTAGCAATTAACTCTGTGCATGTATCGTGACATATTTGCTGTGATCCAGCCGTGGACTGTCTGTATGTGGATCAATCTTTACGCGTCTAGTATCTAGCTATGGTTATAACTAACTTTAAACGCTCATATCTCAGGCGTACAATATTTTTCACATATTCAGATATACTGCTGATGAAAACCTGTACCTACATAGCCTCACCTTGGGGATCTGACAACCCCCAGGATATAACAGTATCTACGAGCAGCTAAAGGCACACACTACACACAACAATAGGCAAACATCTAACCAGTCAACTAACTAAGATAATATCAATAGTTGTAGAAAAAACATCGATATTTACGACCCACTGTACGTTCTAATTTCACTCGCATTAGACTTTGAAGTGTTCCGATTCAGACTGAAGTGACATACGATGTTGACTGGGAACAGGCTGACGACCTTGAAGAGCCTTCCGGCGCCTTGCGGCCGGCACCGCCACTTAGATCGAGAAGGGCTTTCACTCTCATGATGCGATTGAATGGATTGATTTTGGAGAAATTTGAACCCTATTACCACCTCACAGCTGCTTTGTCGTATCGCGTAGTCTATATGAAATTAACTTGAGATTAAGTCGAATCGGGTGTATGCTTTGACCGAGTGCAATGATGTCCTGTGGTCGGCAATATGAATCGATACCAACTGACCGATTGATGAACAGGCCCTGATATGAAATCGCTATTGATGATACGTATTCGTCTACCTTGCACGCTTTGTTGACTGTAGCGATACCCAGACGTATTCAACGACTTAATATCGGCGATGTATTGGACTTTTAATTAAGTTATTGTGTAATAAATACAAGAAGGAATGATGAAAAGGCTTTTGACTCCTTTGTGATAATGGCTATTCCAAATTTTGATGACCGTTCAGTGCTGGGGGCAGTCTGTCTCTGACGCCATTTGTTTTTTTTTAACAAAAATAATATTTATATATTTATTTACTTTATAGCCAAAGAAAGTATATACCGACAACGTCTTTTATTGATGTTGTAAAATACATCTAACAGACCAATAGAGTTAATACATTGGGGCATTTGCGACGTGATATGAAGAATTTGAAATTTCTACATCGGTA
>LUCW03000420.1:0-47500 GCA_001586965.3 Sphaeroforma sirkka | reverse complement strand
TGAAGGTAGGGTGTGTGTGTACGGAGTGGTGGGCGAGGATACGGGCTGGCGTGTGGTCTGTGACGGGGGTGGGATATGTTGTACGCGGACAGGAGGCATGTGTATGAGCATCTCTTGGCGCACAGCTAGTAATCAGTTATACGACGTTATGTACACGAATATACTGTGACAAGTGCGATCTTGCGTTCATATACAAGTATAGTATACGCCTATATACGGGTTGTGTGGGTCATGTTGTTGAGGCTGCATGATCATTCGTTTGAGATATAGACCCTCCACGCTGGTATGTTGTAGAGCAACTATATTCGTATTCTGCTAGCTAAATAGAATGCCTGGACCACCCGTCATCATGATTGTATATAGAAGCATGACACTTTTTTTTATTATGTTTTTTTATCAAGCATATATATATATATATATATATATATATATATATATATATATATATATATATATATATATATATATATATATATATATATATATAAGTGCGAGTATAAATATATATTTATACATACTTTCATATGCTAGGGGGTGTAGATGGCAATGTGGTGTATGTATTGATTTTTATTTAGTATGATTTACCTACACAGTTATACACAGTCAAATATGTAGCCTAGAATATAGAAATACATTGGCATCGTGTAATTATATGTATATTTATCTTTATCTACACCTGTCCATCAGCCCTCTGTGCCGCTAACTTATAGTGCAGGCTCATATCTGTGCAGTAGCCACGTGCGTGTTAAGTCTTTAAGCTAGTGTCGATATTCCCATGAATAGATAGTTATACAAGTGGTCCCTGCAAATGTGTGAGTGACCAATGGTGGCACTGCACTGTATGTAGAGATCCTCTCTCTCCGCTCTTCTCTTCTGTCCTGGCACTGTCTACGATTGAGCTATGGCATGGGCTCAGGGGTGCTTTCGGATGTCCTACTGTGAGATATGGGACAATCAAGTGAGGATTCACACACCTACACGTATACTCCACCACTCATAAACCTATCGATTGATGTAGTTATCGTTGCTGTGCTCCACTCATTCACAGGCACACCCGTCAGCATGGCTCTTCGTGACGCCAATAGTTACACGCTGGTGACAGTTGCCACACCCGACCACAGCGCCACGCTGCAACACATCAATGCGAATCTCGAGTTTGGCGGTGAGTGACATTGTGCTATCTGTGGTGCAGTTTCCAGGGTGTTGGTACTGTGTAGTGTTTGTATTTTGGCTCGGTGATAGTTGTCTTTTATCTGTGTTGGTCTATTTACGTTGTTGATCGTATGGCTGTGCTATTGCACTGTGTCTGCTATAGTGTTGGTACTATGTAGTGTTTGTATTTTGGCTTGGTGATGGTTGTCTCTTATCTGTGTTGGTTTGTTTACGTGTTGATCGCATCGCTGTGCTATTGCACTGTGTCTGTTATGGTGTTGGTACTATGCAGTAATTGTATTTTGGATCGGTGATAAAGTTATCTCTCATATGTGTTGGTTTATATACGTTGTTGATCGTATGGCTGTGCTTTTGCACTGTGTCTGTTATAGTGTTGGTACTTTGTAGTGTTTGTATTTTGGCTCGGTGATGGTTGTCTCTTATATGTGTTGGTTTATATACGTTGTTGATCGTATGGCTGTGCTATTGCACTGTATCTGTTATGGTGTTGGTACTATGTAGTGTTTGTATTTCGGCTCGGTGATGGTTGTCTCTTATCTATGTTGGTTTATTTACGTTGTTGATCGTATGGCTGTGCTATTACACTGTGTCTGTTATAGTGTTGGTACTATGTAGTGTTTGTATTTTGACTCGGTGATAGTTGTCTCTTATCTATGTTGGTTTATATACGCTGTTGATCGTATGGCTGTGTTATTGCACTGTGGCTGTTATGGCGTGGCACATGCCCCGTCTAGCTTTGGCTGCCACCTGAAGGTCATGTCCATGCACATAGCCACCACCACTGATTTGTGCTTTGCCCCTGTGTACTCCACCCATCGAGTGTCGCTATACATCTGCGGCCTGGGGCTATCGCTTTATTCCTATATCTGCCTATCTATAATAGAATAGCCAACACGTGCACAGCGCTTATCGGCCTTCCGCGCCATTGTTCTGTTTCTGTCCAGGTATCCGAGAGGACCCTCCCAAGTGGTCCACTTTTCTGCACCCCGACCCGGAGAAGTCAAAGGGACGCACCACAGCGGACTACTACGAGAAGAAGGCCGGCAGAGTCAGTGCCACTATGGTGTGTTTAATGCACATCGTATGCACCCGTGTGTGTAACCTGTACAGCTGTGTCAGTCCATTTATATGCTCTGTACCACTACAGAAACCTCTGCTGAGTGCACTACTGCAGCAGAGGTAGTCATACGTTCCGCTGCATAGTTCAGTCGTGTGTCACGTTTAGCACGCGATATATATATATATATATACATTTATAGATTATATATTATGTATTTTATCGTATTATATTATATTATATTATATATTATATATATATATATATACATATATATATGTTGTATTTATATGTATGTATGTGTGTGTGTGTGCATATAAGATATATGAATTTATATATATATATATATATATATATATATTATATATATATATGCATATATAGATATATATATGTATATATATATATATATATATATATATATATATATATATATATATATATATATATATTATATATATATATATATATTATATTATATATTATATATACATATGTATATATATATACGTGCGGTGATGTGATGTTGTGCATTGTATTGTGTATATATATATATATATTATTATTATATACAAAACAAATTATATGCATTGATTAATGTATTAATATATATATATATGATTGGTTGTTGTGTGTGTATGTTGTGTTGTATGCATAATAATGTGTATCTTTCATTATATATATATATATTATATACGTGTGCAAAAGCCATATGATATAAAACAACATAGATATATATATATATAAAACGCACAACAATCAATATCACAATACACATCAATATATATATATACATACAATATATACATACATGTATCACACACACATCAATATCATCATTATATATATATATATATATATATATATATATATATTATATATTATATATATATATATATATATATATATATATACATGCATATACATACACATATGTATATATATATATATATTTGTGCTGAGCTGAGTTCATATATATATATATATATATATATATATTTATATATATATATATATATAGATATATCTATTGATATAAATTTATAGATTTATAGATATATATATATATATATATATATATGTACATATATATACATATATACATATAAATATATATGTTTTGTATGTACATACGCATGTATGTATCTAACTATCTTAGTACCTACGTTCATGTATGTGTGTATCTATTTTTGTATCCATATTTTATGTATATATGTATCTATTTGTGTATCTAGGAATATGTATTTTTTTTTAATCATACGAAATTCACGATATTCGTATCAATCTTCTTTAACGCAGGAGAGGAAGATGCACAAAACTGAGGCCAAGGCCAAGGCCAGAGAAACATTGGCTGCTAAGAGGAAAGCGGAGGTTGGCGAACAAGCTGTCGAGAAGGACAAGAAACAGAAGTCTGGGAAGTGGATGATAGTTAAATCCTTTGTTTGGATATATTAATTCTATTTAGCATTTGTATTGGAGGCGACTCTGCATCGAATTGCTTTTTTTTCTGATTCTATACAATTCTAGTATTTCAGTATGGAAGGTGTGACAGTGTCGGACATCGCTGGTTGTCAATTCAATCCTAGCGTTGGTGGTCTAGAATTCAAAAGTTGGCCGTGTGCACCCAACGCCCTGACGCTATTGAATCAACCATCAAAATTGTCGCACGTGCCCATGCATATCCCTTTATACCTATCGATGTATGAATCGTGCAAAGGCTAAACAGAGGAGCTCAGTTATATATATATATATATATATATATATATATATATATATATATATATATATATATATATATATATATATATATGTAACTGTGTCAGTGTAATCGGTATATATATATATATATATATATATATATATGTAACTGTGTCAGTGATAACCGTATCGGTATTTATATATATGTATATATAGATATGCACTTGCATATATATATATTATATATATATATATATATATATATATATATATATATGTATATATTATATATATATATATTATATATTATAACTATGTATATATATATATATGGCATATATATATATGTATAATATGTACATATATATTTATATGGCTTTTATTATGCATATTATATGTTGGCGTGTCTGTAACCTGTAATCTGGCATGTATCCATATCCATATCTGTATATGTATGTGCATATATGTAATTATTATATGCAATATGTATATATATGTATTATTATGGATATATACAGATACATATACATATACAGATTGATATGATGATGATATACAGATATACATATGGATGGATATGGATATGGATATTATGGATTATATATATATGTATATGTATATATTATATATATACATATATATATACATATGCATATATATATATAACCTATGTAATCGGTATCTATCTATATCCATATATATATATATATATATAGATATGAATTATAGATATAGATATGGATATATATATATATATATATATATATATATATATATATATATATATATATATATATATATATATATATATATATATATGCATGTGCATCTTTAGGCACGTGTGTAAGTGTGTGTACGAATATATATTAATACGTAAATGTTTGCATTTATAGGTATACTCTACATTATAAACAGCTAATGATTTGTGGTGGCAAATATCTCGCAGCATATAAATATGCACGTACATTGTCTCTCGAGCTCATATAGTGACTCAATACATACACGATACCAGTATGAACTTTTGTTCTAGATTTTAATGTCACTTACTCATAATACCGAATAGAACGTATAATAGTCACAGTGGAGAAATTCAGGGCAAGAGATGATGAATAGTAAGACTAGAGATACTAATGTACAACTCCACACATGTATCTTAGTTCGTTCGTGTTTGAAGACTGTGCATGAAATATACAGCAAGGTGTTTGAAACATGGATACAATCTTGTATCACTAACTTGATAATTGCTCATCATAACATAACAGATAGCACATACAAGCGTCTGCAATTATAGGCAAACACTCGCGGACGTGTACGTTTTAGAAAAATAGCAACGATACTGCTCTGCTATATCTATTATAAAATAAAACAATATGTAGAGGATTGTACTCAATACTTTGTATTCCACTTTAGACTATATTTATTTCAGATCCTAGTGTTTTCGTTTGATTCCTCTGAAAGTAGACATTTGCTATTTACGCCCTGCGAACTACGCCGCTACGGCCTCCACGCAAGCGAGAGAGAGGCTACACTATACATACTACAAACTGCGATCAACAAGAGAATAGCCCTCTACTACTAGAGTGTCTATAGAGAGGACATAGTCTCTCGAAAGAAGTGTCTCCCTCTCTGTTTACTCTACTTTACTCTAGTGACTACTATCGAAGGCAGACAGAGATGAATATTTCATACTTGAGTAACAAAGAGAGAGAGTAAAAAGTTGCAAGTTTCAGAGACTCAGTCTCAGACTCGGCCAATGCAGTTCTATATTCTACATTTTGTTCAATTTTGTTTATAAAAATTAGACATATTTTAACCAACCACCCCCCCCCCATTGAAAATAAGAGCAGCGAACAAAATTTTGGTTTAAAATAAAAAAACAAAAAACAAAATAAAAATTGGCTTTGGTAGGATGGGAGATTTTTAGTTTTGTACTGTAGAGGTTGACCCGGAGGTACCTTAAATATCAATCTCATTGGTAGTTAGGCAACACAAATTCTTCGTATTGACGAGTAATAAATGTATATTTAATCCCATCCCTATCGGACTATTGGTTCCAAAGTAGTGAAGTATTCCATTTTGTACCAGAACTGGGTAAATCTAGCCACAACTCCCACAAGTCCATCCAGAGCTCCAGACCTATCAGACCTTTCTGGCATTATACTTTATAGTTTATATAGCATACTATAGCATACTACTATATAGCATACTACTAAAGTCTAAAATGGTCAATGGGGGGTTATATATGCGCGTATGGTGAGTCCGATAGTGTATTTCGAGTACCTCATATTCTCACTAGTATAAAAGGTACTATTTAGTTACAATATGAGGTACCCGAAATACACGTCCAGGCTCGCTATACGCACACATATAACCCCTCATAGACCATAAAGACAAAAGAGACACCACCTTTGCAGTGCTAAATAGAATAATCAAATAAATACAAGGTTCACTGAATAATCAAATTAATACAATGTTCAAGATTTCAGTACTTGATATATTGGGTCTCGAGCCGTGCAAGCGACTGTGCTAATACGCTTAGAGTCATATACAAAGGAGGAACATGGTTGGCCATGAAGCTAACTCACCTAACTTTTGACGCATTGAAAATGATAAATATAATGTTGAATAGCGGAAAAGCTATAAAAAAAAGCATGGTGAAAATTTGCTACCGATTTAGCTAAAATCGGTGTTAAAAAAAACTCCTAAATACGTTTTTTTTTTTGAAAACAAAACACATACCACATAAAGACTTTTTTTTTTTTTTAAGTAAATATGTATTTTTTAATGTACATGGTCCTCCTCTGAAAATAAAACAAATATTTATATATCTCCGCCTTTTTTTACAAATTTTATAAATAAACAATATCATTTTTATTTATCTACCAAAGTAGTGCCCTTTGTTTTGTTTTAAAAAAAAGATAAACAAAATTCCGTTTTTTAGGGAGAGAGCGAGAGAGTCAAGTTACTCACAACAAGAGAAAATAAAAAAGCTTTAATTTGAGTAATACTGAATCTCCTGTGACCACCTGGGCCTGAACCTGGGCCTGGTTCTAACCTCATCACGTATTACGTTGCAACGTTTTAAAATGAAAAAGTAAAGGTAAAAAATTAAGCTTTTTCCTATACATTCGTAGTCCTAAAGCTACTCATAAGAGCATTGTCCTGGTCAGAGTTTTGTCCTAACCACCTTACCTAACTTTTGCCCGCCCAACCATCGGTTCTGGAGACTTGATCACAAGTTCACAAGTGCCATATTGTCAGAAAAGAATATGCAAAGGCTACATATCACTTTCTAGTTGTTTTTCATTGGTTAGATTTTCATTTCGTCGCCAAAAGTGGGAGAATAGGTGCACTATCGTGGGCAGCAATTTGAAATAATTGAGGACCAAATTGAATCAGTAAAACGTTGCAGTGTTTTCAGACAAAAAAGTAAATGTAAAACGTTCATCTTATATATCAATATAACAACTTTATGAGGTTAGGACTGGGTGAGTGGGCCCATTGGGGACGGGCCACTGGGCCTGGGGTGAGTGGGGACTGGGGAGTCGGGAGTCGGGGCTGGGGACTGAGTCCACCTAGTCACCTACTGTCACTGTATGTTATTTATTTTGTCATGAATTTGTATGTAGAAAACGAAAAAAAGCTCAAAATATAAAAGAAAATTGTACAATAATTCACTTTGAATTTGACCAATGATTAGTGAATATTGGTGATTCATGATGAATATTCCCGTCTGTCGATGAAATAGTTTTAGCGTAGAGTGAATGAGTAGATGAGTATACAGAGATACTCCATATTATACTCTATAGAGATATGTATACCGCCTGAAAGTAATTTATATAAAAGATCATTGGATTTTAATCTTTTAAAAAAAAAAGGTCGATCAGGCTTTGAAGGCGGGCTAGCTGTTGTCTTTGCCGTTATTACGACTTTTTTTTCTTACTGCCTTACTTTCCGTCCTAGTGCTCACTGTCGTCCTTTCTCACGAACCGGCGAACGGTGATATCCAAGTTCCGCAAATCAGCGAAGCTAGAACTATCAATTCTCTACTCACTTCTTAGGCAATTTCCTTTTTTTTTTTCGTCTGCGAGAAGAGTCCGGAATTGCATTCTGCCGACTAAAATATTTTTGCCAAAATAATAATAAACCTGCCGTCTGGGCCCACTGCTGGGGAAAGTGGAAATTCACTGCTCAGTGCTGGAGGCCTGTGGTCTGTGGAGAAGGGGAAAGGGAAGAGTGACGAACTAGCGAGAAAATAGCGACTGAAGAAGTCGCCGACTCGCCGATAGGATGTCAAGTTTGAAACTTGAGTAAAAAGCTGTCAAGTACTATGTGGCATAGTAAAGTGTCATATTGCAGCTGCGCAGCAGTCTACACAATGAGGACAGCCACCGCGGCCCAGGGGCCAGGGGCCCAGCCCCCAGGACAAGGCTGGAACAGTAGTCACACTGTTTATTAATTATTGACACATGTTCTTCTTATAAAATTTATAGAGTTCAGTAATACCGACAACGTTTTAAATATATATTACACATATCGGAATTTCAAAAACGTAGAATAGGAACTTGTGTCTATGACACTAATATTCCGGAGCAGAAACATATCCGACAACATATCGTAAACAATTCCGACCGTATTATCAGCCAAGTCAGGAAAGTATTTGTTTTTGTTTTATTTTATTTTATTTTATTTTATTTTATTTTATTTTAAATATATTTATTTAGATTTGGACTTCTGGTCCTCTGACTTCTGAGTTCTGACTCCGAGTCTGGACTCTGGATACTGAACTCGGGAATCGGTGTAAAAAATAAAAGTGTAAAATATACATCGTGTATACTAGTTTATAAACAAACTGGTGTTTCGATATATTAAGCCATAATACTCTCTGTTGACAAATAAGTCAGTTATTGAACTCGAGTGAAATACAGTACTGAAAATAAAGTTCAATAACAATGGCTATTGAATTCGACAAGTTAGGATGGGTTGATCGTCTGTTGACCCTTTGGATTGCTCTGGCAGTGGGGCTCGGAATAGGATTATCCTATATTCCTGGGGTATCCGATTTCCTATCGGGTGCAACGGTGGGTGGAGATACAAACATATTCTTGGCCGTTGGTCTGATTGTGATGATGTATCCACCTTTGATGCGAGTCGATTACGGGCGAGTTGGTCAGATTTTCAAAAACCCTAAAGCTGTGACAACGTCGATCTCTTTGAATTGGATTATCGGTCCATGGTTGATGACGTTCCTGGGCTTGGCAGTACTACACAACCATCCGGAGCTGTTACAAGGACTTGTTCTTATTGGTATCGCCCGTTGTATCGCGATGGTATTAATCTGGTGCGAGCTGGCGGGCGCAGAGATGGATCTGGCTGTCACTTTGGTCTTGGTAAATAGTGTATTGCAGATTCTGCTGTATTCCGTGTACGAAATGTTGATTATTCAGATCTTTTTGCCGGCCCTGGATATCACTAGCGATAATGGAGAGGATCTCCCAATAGGAGAGTCATTCCTGTTGGTATTGGAGAGCGTTGCGATTTACCTCGGTATTCCGTTTGCACTTGGATTTGGAACCTGGATAATTGGGCAACGGGTCCTGGGGGAAACTAAGTACACAAAATTTGCAAACACCATTGGACCGCTAGCACTGTGCTCTCTACTGTTTGTCATCGTTGTTATATTCGCTATGTCGGGCTCACAGATGGTAGACGAAATAACTAGCGTACTGCTGGTCGCCGTACCTTTGATACTTTACTTCTTGATTATGTTTGTTGGGTCGTTCTTGCTGTGCTGGAAGATGGATATGCCTTACGGTAAGACTTCAGCTATCGCTTTTACGGCGGCGGGCAACAACTTCGAATTGGCGCTGGCTTTGGCCATCGCTCTTTACGGTGCGAGCTCAGAACAGGCTCTGGCGGCTGTAGTGGGACCGTTGATTGAGATTCCTGTTATGTTGATCCTGGTGTTCATTTCCAGATGGCTAGCTGGCTATTTGGAGTTTAATGACGATAACGAAGAGCTTAGACGGCTCTGTGAAGAGAATGGTTGTGATTATGAGCAGTGCTTGGCTGACAACGTACAGAAAGAGTGTAAAAAGGATCAATGCGATGTGGTCGAGTGCTTGAAATCCCGAAAGGTAGTGCCAAGCGATATTGCAGGAAGTGATGTTGCAATTGTGGACGGTTCTGGTTCTTTCTCTGATAAGGGCGATTTGGGTATCAAAGTTGCGGGAGCGCAAAATTGAGCAAACAATCTCAGAGACAGTAACGGGATATTGTTTTAGTACTAGAATTCGAAGAGAGAGACATCAAGAAGCGAAACAACCATTCGTGTTAGAAAAACATCACAAAGAAGCAAGTTATATTTGTGTTTAAAAAAACCCACCCGCAGAAGCTACGCGCTGCATAGCCTTCTATATGAAGCACGATGTATTCGAATGCGGCTCGGAATAATTGTAAAACTTATTTTAGATTCTCGTATGGTGACCTGAGGCACCCAATATCAATAAAAAAGAATCATGCGGAGAACGCACATCGACTTAGTCCTGAACTATAAATTAATTAAGCGTCAATTTGTACCAACACATTAACGACTAGATAAGTCAGCAGTTGCCGACAGTACACTCTCACTAGAGTGATAACATATATATTTAACATTGGTTTACGTATTTACCACTTGTTTCGTGGTGACTTAGACGGTTTCAATAAGGTCACCTTTGCCGACTACTAGGTCGGAGGCGAGGTTTTGCATATCAGTTTCTGACCAGCTCTGAGTTGTTGTACCATCTATACCTTTGAAGTAAAGCGAGTACTGTCCAGGGCTTTCTGAATTCAGAAATTGTGTACCAACTTTGATTGTCAACACACCTGAGTGCCCATTATGAGTATCCCAAACTACGCCCCCTAATTTAGAAGCATTATTCTCGAATTTGCCCGCAATCTCGACGCGACCCGTACTCTGTATCCGATTGTTCGCTATGACACCTCTACCTTCAGCAGCGACATTGGAGTCGAACAAAGCGTCGATATTAACCTTCCCTGCAATGTACTTGAAGCGTAAAGCACTCCCGCGACTACCCCAACCCTGTTCGAGCGCAATGTTTTTGATAAACTTGCTGTCTATGATGCTGACAACACTATCGAAACCAACTCTGGATATGTGAATTGCGCCACCATCAGCTGCTCGATTCCCAATGAATTGCGAAGAGATTATATCAACAATACCATTGCAAATTGCAATTGTAAAGGCTGCTCCTAATCCGTGCTCGAACTCCATGTTGTTGTCTGTGAAGCTGCTGTCTTCTATGTGCACGGTGTGATTCTTTAGCAACTCATGAAAATTCACTGAACCACCGCCACCATAATACTCCTTCCCTGGATCTGCAACAGTGTTTTTAGAAAATGTACATTTCGTAATGTCCACATGTTTAGCAACCTGCAGGAAAATAACAGCACCCCCGCGAGCCTTTGTTTTGAAATTAGTCGCCGAGATATCATGTAGGTGTAGACTGTATGCGGGATTGCCACTGTTTGTCTTGTCATCCGCTTCTTCCTGTTTCACGTCCTTTTCTTCCGAACGAATTAGCCTGCTGAAACCCTTTCCATTAACAAAGTCAATACCCCTTAGAGACAACACCGGTTCGGTCTTGCCCTCCATCAAGAATACAGCTCGTTGCTGATCATTTACCATAGAGGTAACTATTGCTCGACTGCCATTACAGTTCTCTCCAACAACAGTGGTGTCGCGGTCAATTGTAATCTCTTTATCAACGGTAATATTACCTCTTACTGTGATCACACCGTCGGCAGAAGATTTATGCACGGCATCTTCCAAGTAGTCATAGCAGGTATCGTTCCACCATGCGCCGTTTAGACACAATGCGCAGCTACTACTAAGAGCAATCAGGTCCATCGCAGATTCATCATCACCAATTGTTACAGCCACATTTTTAGAAACAATCGAAGCCTTTTCCGCTGTTGCATGTGTAATTGTTTGTAGAGGGATATATGTCCCCGTACTAGGTTTGGATACTGAAGCTGCTGTCGACACAGTCACAAATGTCGAAAAGGCTGATGATGGGTCAATGTCACCACTCACCTCCGAACTCTGAAGAGCTAAAAGAGCGTTGATGAGTCGGTTATAGTAGAATGCGGTATATGCGACATCCGTAGGTGTGAGGGTAGGACTGGGCGCTGCCAGAGCGAATGATGCATGTAAAAAAATGGACCAAATTAGAATTTGAACTGTCATTTAATTAAATCGAAAATGAAAATGAAATGTTAAAATCGTAGATTGATGCGAGTTTATATACAGAATTGTTTTTCTAAAAAGGTTAATCCTATGAACTGCATCTCCTCTCTCGCATATTTTACACATTTCGTCAAGAATGTTGAGTGTGTAAAGGTAGATGATTGCACATTGACCTCCTTTTAATTTTGAATATTTATTTAGACTCTTTGTCGGAGACTCGGACTGTCCCCACTCCCCACCCTCCGGTAAGATCCGCGTAAAAAAAAAAAACCAGTCGGAAACTCAAAATTGAATTGCAACTTTGCAAATGATTGGTTTAAATTTGGTTATTCATTTATATACAGCTGCAACGCAAAATCGATCTTTTTTCCAATATTTTTTAAGAAAGAAAAAAGAGTACACATTGGGTATCGGGTATCCATTGTCCCCAAAGGACCGTAGAGGCGTAGACAACGAAACACAGCATAGCCGTACGAATCTCGCGCTTCTATTGGTAGCATTACATTATTTGATGACTTGAAGACTGGTTGTAGATCTAGACTCTCATTTTAGGATGAATCTACCTCAGGCCAGGCGCGGCTACCCAGATGACCAACAATTGTTCACTCAGCAATGGCAAACGACCCTTCTGGTGATGGGCACACTCCTTTAACTGATATGCAATCATGCAGCGCACCAGCTTGCTAAAATTTGGGGATACTTTTCGTTTATGTCCCGAAAGCACATGATTTTTGCTCAGAAGAGGTTCAATAAGTGATATCATATCTGCATCTCGTTAATACGACGCAATACACTGAGCACTAAGCTTTCGCCGGGGCACTGGCAGTCTTGGTGGCCTGGGCTTGCATTTGCTGGATCTAGTTGAACAAAAAAAAAAAAGTCGACGATGCAGTGATTAGTTTAGCAAGCGTTAAAAGGCAAGCAACCTTGGAATTAACATAAAAGAAGCCATAGTCAAAAGACGACAACACAAGAAGCGGATATACTTTGCCGGCGCCTGTCACATTGGCATTTGAAGACTACCTACCTTATCCCTCTTTTCATTCAGTTGTACCTCCAGATCCTGGCCTAGCTTGGTTTGCCTCTCACTGTATAAACGCAATAGATAAACGAATGGAAGTTGGAGGAGCAGATGTATGTCACAAAAAATGAACTGAACTCGTCAATCGAACGTCGGGGCTCATAACGGTTTCCCTCTCCAATCCGTAGTGGCTACGATGGGTTGTGATGACAAATGAATCTAGCCGCCAAGCCCAGAACAAAAAAGAACGGGCTGCGGTGGCCTGTATCCGACTAAAAACTTTGGACTATACCGACGGATGCTACACCTGTCGCACGTATATAGCCCTACGCACGACCGCCCGTCACAAACTACACACAATATGAAGTGTACGACAACGATTACGTCTACTTACACTTCTTTCTTAATGTAGTCTATTCGCTTGGCAAAGGTGTCCTTGGCTTCAAACTACACACAATATGAAGTGCAAAACATCCGACTACGTTTACATACACTTCTTTCTTGATGTAGTCTATTCGCTTGGCCACGGTGTCTTTGGCTTCGGCCAGTTCTTGTGACACTAGCACAGGGCCAACGAGCTTGAACACCTTATCATTGTCTTCATCTTTGACAAAGTCCAATTCCTGCGCGGACATGAGAATGACTGTTGGTGCATCCTATATACTGGGTATTTACTCTACATGGAACACCGGAAGTAAGGTGATACTCGCCACTCTGGTATGAGCATTGGGATAAGACATCGATCTACAATACACGCGAGCTACGCACCTGTTTGACGATCTCATTTTCCATCAGCTGTGCTTCCAGCGTACCTCTTTGATTCACACATTCCGCATACTCTGTATAAAGTGTTAAGAGATTTTTGTATTATTTTCATGAGATGGGTGAACATTCGCAGATGCATCGTAGCAGACGCTGGCGAACAGCAAAAAAGCCTTTGGCAACAATCAATCCTAGCAATACATGACAAATTTTTATTGTATATATAGCACTATTGCTGATAATGGATTCGAACCCATAGCCTGCGCGACAAACATATATATACCTGCATTCCATATTCATCTAACAGAAAGGAGTCGTTTGCAACCATGAAAGCGGGCACTGAAGTATATATATATATATATATATATATATATATATATATATATATATACATAGATACATACATATATAATACATATATATATACATATATATAAAATGTGAGTGGGTGTGAGTGTGAGTGTGTCTGGGTGTGTGTATTCGTATATATATATACAAATACACAACACAAACACACACACAAATATATATATATATATATATATATATATATATTGGTGTGTATCTACATAAATATTTGTTTGATGTAATTAATTAGTTGAATATAAACAAATAGAACAACATACATACATACATATATATATATATATATATGTATATATATGTATATATATATATATGTGTGGGTGCGAATATATATATATATATATATATATATATATATATATATATATATATATATATATATATATATATATATATATATATATATATATATATATATATATATGTGTGATGTGTGTATGTGTGTATGTAAGAAATATAAAGATTTATATATATATATATATATATATAGTTGTGTGTGTGTGTGTTGCGTTGTGTGTTTTGTACAAATATTCATAAAAATATACCCAAATTCGCTAGAGATAAGTTAACATGTCTTGAATTGTGCGTCATTGCAGATGCACTAACTCTAACTTTTGATGTCTACGGCAATTTAGTGATTATTGCGCTCAAAGCACGTTTGTTCCAAGACTATTTACAATCTTCTAGATCAAATGCTTGAAAGTAAACACTCACCAACGTTTACATTTTCAAAAAAAAATCCGAACCGCAATTCTGTAATGTATGAATCTTTCTCACGCTTCCCCATTCCGTGAACAGGCTATTAAACTACTCATACCTTTTTGTATTTTGCGAAGTTCTTCTGCTTCAAGCTTTAGTGCTGATTCGAAAAATGACATCTTTAGCTAGCAGGTGGTTTAACTCTCTGCTTGGTATATCTGATTTCTGTCTAGCAGCACGTTATTAGCGAACAGTTTATCTCTACTAGTATAGTTCTTATATACCCAAGCATATATATTATTGTATATATAATTAATATAAATATATATGTACGTATGTATATATGGCGGTGCCTTCACATGGCGATTGCTACGATGAATAGATGTATTTAGATGCATACAATCGCACATATACACATAGGTACTTTTACTGCATATTATTTGCCCGCCAAAATTCCATGATGTTTATCATTTTTCACCAAAAACAATTGCTAGCTAATTGTCTACTACCGGAATATGCCCCATTCAAATCAAATCCCTCACCCACTTTTAATATATAAAATGTCGTAAACTATATGAAATCCAAAATATATTGATGAACTCACTACCAGGTATGTCGTAAACTAGTAACCAACATGTTTTAAACACACCGGCCCTGAAATAGCCCACACATGCCGTCAAAGTCAGCCAAAACCTAAAGATCGAATACTTATTTACTCAGCGATTGAATCCTTGGACCCACGCGCGTAGGGTAGAGAGAGTAGTCTATATCCTTGATTGCTGCAGTAGTTTCAGAAGTCCTTTTGCACTCAACACACGCTAAGAGTTCTGTTCTCTTTCTCGCTGGTTACACACACTCCGCAATCATGGGACACAACAACGTACGTAAGCGCGATAGGTGGAGACCCTCTGTACATACACGCATACATGCCCACTGCCTGCAAACATCCACTACAGTTAATATATGTTAGAATAGGTCCTTGCCAACACATCTGTTTGTGGTTCTAGTTGGCATTTCTGATTGCACGAGGCGACACACGACTATGAAAAATACTAATGATATATAACTGTGCATATGATTATAGGTTTGGAACAGCCACCCCAAGAACTACGGGCCTGGAAGTCGTGCCTGGTATGTCAACACCTCCACACACCTCGTTTCTGTGCACGCATTGCGCTGTCGATTCAATATCCTGTTACTATAGTCACAATCTCGCACGTTACACTTGGCAATATAGTACGGAAGCAAAACAATACGAGTTCGTCAATGTATGTACAATTTCTGTGCTACAAATATGTAGATAGTATATGTGCAGTTGCGGTATGTGATATACAGCATGCACTCGACCCGTGTTACAAAGCTACTCTACGGTGTAGAAGGATTGTTGAAGTTCGACAGCATGACCAACGAATGTCGATGAGGGCATTAGACGGTAATCATTCAGATGATATGATAAAAAGCACATAGACCAGCAAATTTAGGGATAAGCAGTATGCGCATCTACATACAGCACGAATGGTGAACATAGAACAACGGAGGACAGCAGTCTTTAGTATCATGGAGCTGTTGTGTCAATGCGTCAGCGTAGTTGTACGTTATATACGACAAGTAGATGCTGGCTGTCGTTAGCTCTTGTGAAGGATTGCAGCGGTGACGAATAAAATTTTGACGGCTTGCGAAGCACTGTGTGCATTGTAGAAGTAGAGCCCGAAATACAAAGAGATACGAGTGGTAAGTCCTGGGCCATTGGTAGATAGGTTATCGTCATATGCCGTATATAGACTCATGTTGTATCTTCTTACACTACTTCTTCCAACAGCCGAGTGTGCGATAATAAGCACGGTCTGATCCGCAAGTATCACCTTAACATTTGCCGTCAGTGTTTCCGTCAGTATGCCAATGACATCGGATTCGTCAAGGTATGTAGTTGCGATTGTTCTTGTGGTTAGCATGTTTGGGATGCAAGATATTCATCACCGACTTATACTTTGTATATTTGTACAATGATGATATTCTTTCTAATGTATCTGTTGACAGTAGCACGATTGAAGGAGCATGTGCGTGAGTGTCGTAGTGGACCGAAGAAGTTCGAAGTCGAACATGTGTGGTTTTAGTGTTTGTTGAGATATACATATTCTGAAACATCCATTGGCTGTGTCAGGAACAGTCGGCATAATGATACATATACTCTATATGAGACAAAAGCAAGACGTGTAGGCGCTAACGCGAGCTTTGGTGCAGTCTTGTATTGATTGTTGTTTCCTTTTTCTCTTTTTTTCAATCCAACGCAGTACCGTTAAATTATTCGCACGGAGTTAGGGTCTAAACTGCCGCAGCCTATATCGTAGCATGTCATATATAAACTATGAATAAGGCCGGTGGAGCCGTGTAAATATAATAGCTGTCGATTGCTTGGTACTCGTATGAGGGTCGAGTTGTGTTCAGTAACCGTGATGAGGATGGATTGGAATGTGTTGTTAGTGAAGCACAGTAGTGTTTTTGTTGCGATTGGCTTGCAATCGCTAAACTAACGATGCGCACACATTGTATTTTGATATATATATCATGCCCAAGCACACGGTGTGTTGTAGATGTGATACGTTTTCGAGGAGTTAATATTGTTTAATTTCCTGGTAAAGTTAAAAGAGAGTCTGGAAGCATTTGACCTTGCAACAAATACGGAGGAACCCATAACATAGAGGACCTGCTCAAATATTATGTCAATCAGGTTCGTAGAAATGTTCATATTGTTCAGTTTTATTACATATAGTTCAAAGATAATGTCATCCCATCTGTCACATCTCTAGGCGTGTGCCTGTCTTTTGTATTGCCCTTTGTATAAGCGTAGAAGTATTGATATTTATATTGATCAAATGTTAAGGATTGTAGTACTATAACGGGAAGTATATGCGTGATAAGTGGTCTTTGGATGTCCAAGTTGGTTCAATGAAATAAACTGTACGGAGTGTTCCTGCCAATATATGTATATATTTATCAGCTAATATATATATGTAGTGTTGCGAACCCGGTCTGGACAAGTTATTATTTTTGCATATGACACACACTGAGCTGAGGCTCTCTCCCTCTTCTCGGTTGTGACCTGTCTGTGTTTGTCGCGTTCTTCGGAAAGTGCCAGACACCGCAGGCGCGTGTGCTAGATTGAATTGCAGTTTCTCTTTGCCTTAGCGCGAGATCGGCCTTAGGAGCGCTCGCGCGTTCTATACCGATCTCTGCGTCTTCCTTCGTGAAATACATTTAGTTCTACAACCCCCATAATCATGGTTGTGGTGAGTATTTTAGATAATCACATGAACAGCCTTACGACGACCACGTTACAATACGATACACGCCTGCGTATTGAGAGTGGCGAGCGGCGACAATTGTACCGTCTAATGATCTTGTTAGTTCAATTATTAAAAATAGTCACATTGACATTTCGGGCGAATGACCTCCGATTCGTCTTATCTGCTGAAGAGCCAATTTTCACATGAATTAAAGTTCGATATAAATATCGGTATACTGTAGCGATAAGAGTCAGCAGGTCATGTATCATTGTGCATCACCCAATTTAAGATATATTTAGTACATGTACTAATGAAATTTGCTGGATGGCGTATAAGAATACAACGAATAAATGTACTTTTCTTGAATATCTTCGTATGAATATAAAGACAGTATATAAACATATATTTATAAGTTATGAATTATGCATGTATATTTAAATTTATATATATATTTATGTTCCATATAAATACACATTTATTCCTCTGCATATGTATGTATTTATATATAGATATGGATGTATCTATATATATATATATATGATATGATGTATATATGTATAAAATATATATATATATATATATATGTTGTCTCTATATATATATATATATATATGTACATATATATATATATATATAATACAACAAAATATAAATCAGGACAGGACACATATATATATATGGATATATATATAAAACAGAAATAAATATATATATATATATATATATGTATATTTATATATATGTATGGATCTGGATCTGGATATATGAATGTATATACAGATTTTCTTGTTGACCTTATATATATAATATGTATATATATAATATGTATGGATATGATTAATATATATATGTATGTTTATGTAATCATGTGTGCATGCACACATGTTCATTCATGTGCGTATGTATACGTTTGATTGTGTATTATGATAATGTAATATGTAATAATAATATTGTGTATTATACATATAGCATGTATGATATTGTAATTATTATATATGTTTATGTTTATGTATAATAATATAATATATGTTATAATGGTATTAATAATATGTATAATAATATGTGTATGTATATAATACATATGTTATAATATTTGGCTCGTAATGCATACATATCATATAATAAATATAATAACCAATATGGCATAATATAATAATAATATTGCTATACATATTATAATTATGTAATAATATTACATGTAATAATGGGCTTAATAATATGTATAATAATAATATGCATAATGTATAACAAGCAATAACAAGTTATAATAATAATAATAATAATATTAATAATAATATATATGTAATATTATGTAATAATAATATTATGATAGTGTATAATATTATAATAATAATACATAATATATGTATAATATGGTTGCAATAATGTAATATTATGTTAATGCCAGTGTAACATATATATTGCCATATTGGCAATATTGCATTAATATGTAATATGCATGTATGCCATGCTAATGTATGCACATATTACTTACATGCATGCGTGTATAAATGTGCATGTAACCAATATGCGTGTGTACATAAACCATAATATGTTGTAATATTATATGCATATTATTATAATGTATTGATAATATGTATTGTGTATATATATAATATGTAATAATGTAATATATGTATATTATAATATAATGTAGTTCGAAAGGATAATAATATGTATGTGTAATATATATGTGTGTATATGTAAATATGGACCATATAATACCAATGCAATAATGCAATATATATCCCTGAACTATTATCTATGTGAATATTGTAAACATATAATAACACATACGTATTGATATGTGTATGTATGTATGTGTATATGTAATATGTAATTATATACATACATAACATACCATAATGTGTAACATGTGTGCCATAACCAATGCATATATATATATAATATGATGCCAATAATAATATATATGCATATATATTATATTACATACAACAATATATTAGCAATATGTAATAATACATATGTATGTATGAATAACATGTGTATATGTATGTATATATAATATGTATTAGCATATATATATATGTATATGTACATTAATATATGTATGTAATATGTAATATATGTATAATATAATTAATGTATTATATATATAATCAATATATAATATGTTTACATAATAATGTATTATTATGTATATGTATGTATATGTGTATATGTATACAATATAAATGATAGATGATGTATATATGTATGTATGTATGTATTATATGCATATGCATAATGCATTAATAATACACATAATGTAATAATATGTATGTATGTGTTTGTTTTGCATTATTATGTAAATATTATATGTTTGATAATGTGTCAGTGTAATATTAACAATAAACATAATAATGGTAATGATATTGTGTGTGTTGATGTACATACATGGCGTGTGTATGGCATATGTATATGTATAATAGCCAATACATGTAATATATATATATTATATACCATAATATGCAATATGGATGCATGGATTATGTATGCGTATGCGGTATGTGTACATGCATATGTGCAACGTGTAATGTGTGTGTGATGCAATATATATGCCATGTATAATATTAACAAACATAATATGCGTGCATATGTATTAATATTAATATGCATATGTGCATATGCATACATATGTATGCACATTGCATAATCATTGATAATCTCATATGTACATAATAATAATAATACCACACTGTATAATATTATATGTATAACATTAATAATATGTATTAATATGTAATAATATATGTATGTATGTATGTAATAATAGCATATATATATATATATAATATATAATATACAATATATGTATATAATATGTAATAATAATATGTATGTATATATGTATATGTAATAATATAATATAATATATATATATGTAATAATATATATATATATATATATATATATAATATATAATAATATATATATATATATATATATATATATATATATATATATATATATATATATATATATATATATATATATATATATATATATATATATATATATATATATATATGGATGAGATGGATATAGATATAGATATAACATACATGCCAACCTACATAATGGATTCCTGCATATTTGTTCAACTGAGTAAAAAGACTCCACTAGTCTGAAGTGGCTACTGAAAGAGAACACAAAAAAGAGACAACAACGTCCTGAGTCGTCTGACTCAGTTCAAATTCCGAAAGTCCAAGCAACTCAGAATTTAAGAAAGGCTTGTTATATCCCAACAATTAAGCGCTTGTTATATTCACTACAATTAAAAGATGCTTGTTATATTCACTACAATTTAGACATGCTTGTTATATTCACTACAATTAAGACATGCTTGTTATATTCCCTACTTTATTGTAAACCTTATTCACGCCCCACGAACACAAACTCGGAAGATATGTACAAGTGAGCAGCGTACTAATACTGTCACATCACTGCGACTCTGTGCCACACCTAATAATTACTAAATTTTTGGTACTTTATTGTGCACCGGTATCGATTTTTTTTTGGACTCGCCCAGAAAAGATTTTCCTCTAATTTCTGGCCTGGTCTCTGACCCAATTCGCTGTATTATCCTCGTGGCTGCCTGCGTGAAGGCTCTGCACACTTTTGACATTTCCCACACCCACCATATTTAGCCCAGAAGAATCCGATGTCTGTGGAGAACCACCCATTAAAGGGGAAGGGTGCTCGATAGTAGTCCTTGCCGACGCGATCGTATTGTCAAAGTCGCCGCTCTCAGTAGCGCTCACAATCTCATTATTGTGTGATTTATTGGTTTTGTTACCTGAGTGTTGTGCCGTCGTGAGATCTGCGTGTCCCATTAGAACTTGAGGTATCGGGGCATGCAATTTCGATGGTGACGGTACACGCACAGGCGCCCATCTAGTAAGGATATATTGTTCCACCTCGACAATATTCCACCTAGTCCTAGGATCGACGTCCAGCATGTGTCTTAGAAGTGTAAGCTGAACCTCGGGGATTGATTTCCAGGGTTTCCGCGTGAAGTCACCCTTCAAGTACCGTTGATACTCTTTACTGCGCAATGAAGCCTCGCCCCAGGGAAAGCGACCGGCAAGCATACAGAACAACATGATTCCTAACGCCCATACATCTGTAGCCATGATGTCCACATCTATGTGTGTGGCCTCCACATCAAGCCAAAGTTCGGCGGCCATGTATGGTACGGTGCCCACATGGCGTTTATAGACGGCACCGGGCTCCTCAGAAACGTATTCAGACAGGCCAAAATCAATCAGTTTTGGAATCTCCTTACTTGAATCTAGACACACATTCTCGGGTTTAATGTCTCTATGTGCGATGCCTAAGCTGTGCAAGTATTTGATGGCTGATACGAGTTGTAGCAAATAGCTCCGAACACGCATTGGGTGTACACCAATGTCCGGTATGACAGCATCAAATAGCTCACCTCCGCCTACATACTCTTGCAGCAACACCATAACCTTTTGATTTTTAGCCGTTGCGTACAGTTCTACGATGTTGGGATGCTGCAACCGGCTGTGTATGCAGGCTTCTCTGTGGACCGTCTTCCGGTCTCGCTTCTCCAGTAACTGTTCTTTAATGATAACCAACTTGCCAGTGGCTCTTTCTTCGGCTAGGAACACCTCGGCTGTACTGCCTTCGCTCAGTGTCTGCACAACAAGGTATTCGCGAAGAAGCTCTTTAAAGTCCCGTCGTTTGTTCCAGTGACTAGTACTTTTCATATTCGAAAGATCGGGGACACTCATAACTTGAGCAAGTAATTTAGGGTTCTTTGCAGTGATCTTTGTGTTGGTAGTGCTGTTAGTAATATTTTCGGTAGCAACGGACACAATGGTTTCTACTGGTGTGTTACTATTCTCGGTATTCTCTTGTGTCTGTATTTTCTTGTAAGGTATATTGTCCATCTTCCCCAACTCTTCAATGTTGTTTGCTGTAGTTGTCTGTGCTTTATCTTCCGTAGTGTTTCGGTAGTCGGACCAGTAGCCACCGAACCAGTCCATAATGCGCTTTGAGCCCATATCAGTATTTTTCTATTGCTGAATACGCTATGTTGAATTCGGTATCTATTCTATGATAGTCTACGTAGGTGCAGCTAAATGACACCTAGCAGACAAGTTTTTTACCCAAGCTTTGTAATACACGCTTTAGATTTATTTGCAGTGTACTGCTGTAATTAGTGTTGCAATTTGTTAGTGATTAATGATCATCTAGAGATTGATTGCACAAATATGCCATACTGAACACTTCGGTGGCCACAGTATATAGAATCTAAAGCGAAATATCACTGCAACATTCGAGTCATTGACACAGTACAATATGTTGTATCGTGAATAGAGTTTAAATAAAAAAAATAAAAAACAACTAACAAATAGATCGACACAAAAACTTTCACGGAAATCCGACCTCCGGTGATTCACGGCGCCTCACGGGTAATTTTTTTATTAAGAATTCAGCCGCCGCGTGATGTTGGTCAAAAAAAAAATGGTCCAAAAAACTTTAAGCTGGTGCACGATCAGACAGATCGCCCTGCAATTCTGTGAGAATTCGTAGGCATTTGTGCGTGGTTTCTAAAATGAAAACACAAAAGGACTTCAGAACGTGTCAAACACACCAATTTTAAATGCATGAGTCATTACAGCAATTTGCACGTCCGAACTCCGAACGATATAAATGGACCCATATAGGTGAAGGAACAACGCGGCAACGCCATTGAATCAAGGAGAGCGAGTGAGAAGAGTTGTAAGACACTATTAGACAAACTGTCAGTCTGCCTGCTGCCACTCTGTCTGTCTGTCAGTACGAAGGGGGACTCAGTCACTCGCGGGGCCCCGGGCCCAGTATATCAGGACCTCAACCAGCCCTCTCAGCCCTCCGCCCTAGCCATGAGTCTAACTTCTGAGCCTTCAGGCTACAGGCCCACACACTTCACAATTCACAGCCTACACTCCCTACAGGACTCCAGGAGGACATCAGTCATCAGGCCCCAACCGGAAAGTCGTCAGCGATTAAGCTCTCCTACGACCTGAAGTCTTCGGCTTACAAATTTGACGCACTTTTTATTGAATTTCAAGCAACAGGCCAGCAGTGAGTAGGTTCAGGGCTCTGCATCAGCTGGGACTTCGGAACTTTGGAACTGGCCTGGAACTTGGAAGGCTGGAAGTTTATGGAAGTTTGGACTCAATGGACCTAGGGGAGTCAGGGACTGGGACAAAAAAAAATCTCAAGAAAAATATATTGTGGAAGATTATTTCAAGAAAACACGAGTTCTATTTATATATATATATATATATATATATAAATTTCAAAATCATGCTGCTTGTTGCGATTTGATCATTTGCGAATGCGAACTTGCGAAGCTGGGACCTGGGTAATACATATATCAAAAAGCTCTGCACTCCACATCGCTCATCGCTCATCAGGCGAATCACTTCACTGAGCAGAGCCATACCGAAAGAGTGAAGACGGCGCGATGGTTTTAAAAAAAGGAGGGGCCTATAAAATATATATATATATATATATATATATATATATTGAATTGATATTGATAGTTGAGCGACGTTGATACAAAACATGCTTTTGTGGCTAATGCTTTTATGAAGATTGACTCGTCTAGAATTTTTTTTATTGTATATTGTGTTTTTGTTAATTTAAAACTTTAAAAATCTTGAAGTTGAACTTGGCTTTGCGCGGACTGCGGAATGTAATATTTTGGAATTAGAAACGTGACGATACTCATTGCCTCCCACAAATGAAAACTGCTTAGCTCTCCAACGGAATGGATCCCATCATTCTATTGGAGAACAACATCAGTTAAGAAAAAATGCTCTCATTCACAGGTTTTTCACAAACCAAGGTCAGTACTGGACTACTGGTCACATTATACATACTCACAGGCTGTCAGGTCGCACAGAAAAAAAATTCAAGCAAATATGTTCACGTGTGCAAACATCACAATATCACACGGTTCGCACTTCGTAGGGGTTTATTACGCGTGCAATAAAATAAACGATATACTAAAAACAATCTTTGTAGCTACATACTAAGCTAGATTCAAACCAGTTGACTACAAAGTTTTGAAGTTATCACACGTTCTATTTATCACCGAATAGGAGTTGGTGGCCCGTGTGAGAGCCGTGCACTCTTGTTTGTTAACTTCACGAAGTTTTTATTTTATTTTAGCCTTTTATAGCATACTGATTATTTCTTGCTACCTTTCTCAGCGGGGGCAGTGTAACCGAAATCAAGCGCCTCTTCACCTTCAAAATCACCATACTGCCAGATGTTACGTCTGTAAAGATTACATTGTGCAAATCAGTAGTGCTCTTTGTTTTCGCTTCGTGAATGGTGTTCTACATACGTAGTTTCACAACACATTCTTGCATTTATCCTGGACTTGTGAACGTGCGGTTTTGAACAGTTGAAGTTGAATGAGAGAAGAAAAATTAAAAGAATTTGATTGTAAAAACTGTGCAGACCTATAAATAATATTTCGAATTTAAAATAAACCCAAACAAGTTACAAACATTGTATGATACATCTGTAAAACAATTGCAAGGCATTGAATATATACACATGGCCATAGTATTTCGAATCAATAAACAAACTTGACCCTGTACAAAAATAAAAATATACACCTATAGTAGTCGAGAATGATTAAATTATATTTAAAAATTTGCATGTAAATATTAGTATTTCAAATCAATACACAACCCTGAACAAAAGAAAGAGTGTATAAAACATTCAGAAAAACATTAATTATATTCACGTTACTGTATGTAGAATTTCAAATCAGAAGCAAGACATAAACGCGTGCAACAGTTGCAAAAAGTTAACTATATATACTTAACCATAGTGTTTCCAAGCATTAGAAACCCTTTAAGATATGCAAGTGTGTAAAAATTGCAACACGCTGATTATATTCACGTAACCATAGCACTTCAAAGCATTGAAAAACCCTTAAGACATCATAGCATTTTAAATCAATAAAAAAACCATAAAGACATACAAAAGTGTAAGAATTGCAAAGCATCTCTTATCACGTAACGATAGTCTCCAAATCAATAAACAAACAATAAAGGCATACAAGGGCGCAACAACTGCAAACCATTAATTATATTCACGTAACCACAGTATTTCAAATCAATAAACAATCCTTGTAGACATACAGTAACAGTTGGAAAACTATAATTAACTATACGAGCCTCAGCTTTAAAAAAAATAAAGCTCGGCCATACCTGTTCTCGCGGGCGTGGTCCAGACTAGTTTTGTATTCAGTGATTAGCTTGCGTAGTTTGGGCTCGCGGCGTGACTCCACCAGCACGAATCCAGCTGCCAGCATAGTCTTACCTACATCGGCCTGCGCCTCTGGGTCTACAAGGGTCACATAGTCCTTGCCATCCTCTTGGTACTCAATGTTCATGTTGTAAGTGCGGTTGAGAATTCCCTCCAACATAAACAGACGTGCCTCTTCCACCCAGTCCTCGTCAGCAGGCACCTGAGAAGAAAGTGGTACAGACAGATTGTTAGTTTTATGCTGAAAAGAGAATCGTACTAGTCATAGACCGTCAAGCCAAAACATTAATACAATAAGACCAGTCACAAATCTTAAATACAGTAGGCAACTATCCGTCTACAAATCATGATACTCAAAGAAAAAAAAGTAACACGTGCGATAAGCTGTGTGCGTTATATCCAATTCTAAAACACACCTTGATACACGCTAGATTCACAGATCTGGCGCACTCCTTCGCGGCTGTGAAATCAGAGGGCAGATCCGCAATGTTCTCTGGCAGCACATTCTCAGAGTTACCATAATCGATGAAGGTCACGGTGTGGCTCTTGCCATCCGCGGAAGGTCCCTTGGAGATGGCTCTGTACCAACAGTCATCATCACTGAATTTGGCGGCAATACGTTCGCCCTTCGCCGGGGTGTATCCGGACTTGGGTGGGTTGGCCTCAAAGTGTGCGTTCAGGTCCTTTAGGAACTTGTCGGCTGTCTCTGATTGCGGCACAGTCTGTACGTAAACCTGGTTGGCGGACGTGACTTCACTCACAACTACAGGCGTGTAGGTAACCTTGCGCTCCTTGGGTCCATCCTCCACCTTCTCCTCGGCCTTGGGTTCAACGTAGTTGGTCCAGATACCAATTCGCTTCTCCTTTGCTACCTTCTCAGCCGCTTCTAATTCCGAGCCGTAGGGAAGGCGATGCGCGCTCCCAGAGTGTACCGATGCGAACCCAACCTCTACCAAAGCCAACGCCAGATTTAATCCGTTTACATATGCACTACCAATGAAATTACCCATGCGATCTTGTGACTCGACTGTGAACTGCACATCGTGTTGTAGTGCGTTATCCTTAATATATCTCGAGGCGTCGTCTGCATAAGGCTCAGACTCCTCTCCCTTACGACCCGTTCGTGGTACGTTGATACCCGCAAGCAGGAACACAACCATGATGTTATCTTTGGGTACGTATAGCTTAAACCTCGACGCGTTAATGACATAATCCACAACTCCCTCGCACTTTCCGGCTCTCTGGTATGACCCGAAGAATGCCTTGGCCCTCTCCTTTTCCGTGCTCAAATCAATAGGCTTTGTATAGCTTTCGTTACCCTTCTTGTGCAGCCCTCGATTCTGTTCCACGGCGCGAGCCTCGGCTGTGTATAGCAAATCGTATTGTGAACTACGCGCCTCGTCATCAGGCTTGTATTTCACCAAGGTAGCAAAACCTTTACTCAACAGGGCCTCAGCAACGTTCTGCTTATCACTGGTAAGCACGGTTGCGCACACTTTCTCTGGGTATCCATCGGTTCCGGGCTTGACGTAGTCGATGAGACAGTGCACCTTCTTGCCCATCACACGCTTGCGCAGGAACTCGCGTGCGTCAAACATGAAGGGGATATCGTTACTGGACTTGGGCCGGTCCTCTCCCTCGGGCATCTTGGGGGAACGGATACTCGACAGCGTAAGCTTGACCTTGGAGCCATCGGCCTTCAGCACCACAATGGTCTCGGGGTTGGAGATCTCCACTACCTTGGCCTGGAAGTCCTTCTCTCCAGTAACGCCAGCATTGGCAGCAACGTAGCTGTGGAACAGGCGAAGACGCTTTTCCTTGGCCTATGGATAGGTGCGGAGTGGTGATGTGTCAAAAGCAGGGCTGGGAGTGACAGTAAGGTCACATATGCCGTAAACAGGTATGAAACAGCTCAAACGCGATTGCCTATTCGCGACGCTCACAACATGCTCTGATTTGGATATATCTCTGAAGTTCATAAACACTAAAAGATAGTCCGGGGTGCCAGAGAAATTTAGTACTCAACTGTCCTAGTCTTGGCGGTAGTTTATTAGGCCGGGAAGGCTGGAGGCGCTTGCCCGTACTCCTACGCGGATTAACTATGTAGACAGGACGTAAAGCTAACGGAACGGAACAAGCAACGGTGTAGGCAACAAAGCAGTGCACGATCAAAGAGATGATAAGATAAGTGAATATATAATACCATTGATGTCACTATTGACGAGAACCCGCTAGTCCACAATTCATATCACGCACATCAGCAGCTAAGACCACACACAACCCCTGGCATTAGATCCTACTACTACAGGCAAGTATTACAAACGGCAACATTAAACAGTATGCGACAGGGCACCCACAAGAAAGCTGAGGGCTGAACCGTGAATCGTCTACTCCACTGTTGAGAACTGACTGACATTCTTCACCCTGACAGACTCGCGGCGCAGCACAGCAGTAAACTTCATCACACAGCCAAACGGATCACCAACACATCACAATTGGTTGCCATACCATACATATTCTCACCGCCCATTATACTCCCATCAAACACTCCTACATAACACAAACACCACATCCCCATGCATTGCCCCACTTACCTGTGCCTCGGCAGCGCGGATGGCCTCCTTGCCGTTGGGCAGCACATTTAGACTCCAGTCCACCACACGAGCCATACCCTCGCGCACAATGGCCTCGGTGATGTCGCCCTTCTTCTGATGGCGTACGGTACCCAGGAAGTTGTTGTTGGTCACACCTAGCAGAGTCACCTTGACGTTGCGCTGCAGCAGACGCGACTCTACAAAGTATCTGGCCTCGGCGGCGTAGGGATCGGCCTGGTTGGTCTTGAACCCAGGGCACTTGATACCGGCCAGCTGGATGGTGACGTACTGGAAGCTGGGCAGCAAGAACACACGCACGGTGGAGCCATCACGCACCTGCTCAACAAAGGCATCGTATGTCTTGGTAGGGTCAACCAGGGACTGGGGATTGTCCACGTTCCACGTGACCTTGCGAATGCAGCTGGCAGCGCGCGACGACCACACGCCCTTCTGCGCGTTCTTGGCCTGCTCCTCAAGCGCCACAAGCGTGTCGAAGTCTTCGTTGGTCTGAGGACCCTGACGGGTCTTGAGCGCACCCTCACGCACCAGATGCTGGGTTACATCCTTATCCTGAAGAGTCACGCGACCGAACTCGCGCCCAATGGTGGCCACGTGGTAGTCCACGCAGAAGCGCACAGGCTTGCCGATCAGCAGAGTGCGCAGGGCATCGCGACTCTCCCAGGCGTATGGCTGAAGGAGGTGTACCAGGTTAAGCATGAATGAAGGATTAGTACAGAAATAAGAGTATAAATGTTTGATAAATTCATACAAGAGTATGAATGATTTGAAAATTCATATATGAGTATGAATGATTAAAAATTCATATAAGAGTATGAATGATTGAAAAATTCATATAGAAGTATGAATGATTGACAGATTCATACAAGAGTATGAATGACTGACAAATGCATATTCGAGTATCAATGAATGATAAATTCATATACGAGTAGTATGAATGATTGATAAATTCATACAAGAGTATAAATGATTGATAAATTAATATAAGAGTATGAATGACAAACATATATTAAATTACGATTGATAAAAACATCGTGGGGTACAAATAATATAGAAGCGTGTAAGTAGACTATTCTAGATACAAGCTACGCATGGCATGAATAACAGTCAATGGATTGCTGCGAAATCAATTGCGCTCCGTAGCTGCACTGGCACGGCACGTTGTGGTAGATTCAAAATAGAATACACTCGAGATAGAACAGGTATGTCATGCATAGTACATAAACCGGACAAGGCGATACTTGGTGGGATATATCAACACCGACGGCAAAACATTGGGGTAATCAAAAAACGTTGCCAGGCAACGCACCTAATAAACCGACATATACAACAAAACATACGGACATACCCAATAAACGCCCATAAGTAACAGACATAATAGTGTAAGTGGATACAGCACAGAAGCAGCGCAGCTTGATACGCGTCACATCCGAATAGCGTGGGAAAAGGGTACTTGTACCGAGCACACATACAGCACCGCGAGATAATACGGACACTACTAACGGTATGGAATTATATGTATTTCACGAAGGAAGACGCAGAGATCGGTATATAAAGAGCGAGCGCCCACAAAGCCGATCTCGCGCTAAGGCAAAGAGAAATTGGGATTCAATCTAGCACACGCGCCTGCGGTGTCTGGCACTTTCCGAAGAACGCGACAAACACAGACAGGTCACCACCGAGCAGAAGAAGTGTACTTCTGAGCAGTGTGCGATGTGTGCGGAAATAGGCATATGCCCTGGGGTTGGCCGAGCTTGGAGCTTTGTTTATGTAGCAACCAGCAAGCTGAGCTACTCAGAATATCACTTTAAAAAAAGAAAGCCACTTTTGCACTACAAACTTCTTCAGTACACGCTCACGATGCGAGACTGACAGGAACGTACTCGGTGCAGCCACGGAGTCAGATACATACGCACACACCAAGCACACCACACACATGAGCCTGCATACACTTCTTGGACACGAAAACGACTCGGCATACACACTATTCCGTACAAATAAAAACAATTTAATTGACACTTCAATGAACCTGCAGGAGAAATCCGAGTAATCCTTACCTCATCGGTGGTGGTCTCGTTCTCTGTACGCGGACGTAGACCCAAACGAGGAGCCTGCACGCCAGCTAGACACAGTGTGCGTTCAGAAGGAGGTCCCTTCTGTGGGGTGCCTCTGATGACAACCGTGTCACCCGAAGTGACACTCTTAACGACTCCAGATTGCCATTCAACGGACATATTGCAGATTTCTGTAGGTGTAAGCGTGTGTTAAGTGCAAGTGTGGTGGGTTATCTAAAAGGTATTTTATGTGAATATTTCAGTAAGTGCAAGTGTGTGTATTAAGGTATCTAAGCGAGAAAGTGTGTAGTGAAATATATAGGAGAAATTAATATATATATATATATATATATATATATATGTATATATATAATATATATGTATATTGCAGAGTTCAGTAAGTGCACGTGTATTGGATTATCTAAACGAGATTTCATTGTCATGTCGCAGATTTCTGTAAATGTAAGCAAGTGTTGGAATATGTAAGCAAGCGAGTCTAGGTGTTGATCGAACAGTCATGGTACTTCAAATGCTTCTTGCTATAATACAGGGCTATACCTTATTCAAAGTGTTCGAAGAGCTGAGTATCTCGATATAAGAAGCGACCTCGTTAGTAACGAATGAATGGTGAGTCTACGGTAGAATGCGTTGCAGTGACTACACGAGGCGATTCGAGTTATTTTACGTGGATGGACGATTCGATACTCCTTTCGGTTAAAAATGTACGTTATGATACAGATGTAGGTATATTTGTGCGAGTATTCGTGTACTGAACTGAAAGACACCCTGATATATATACATAATTCAATCAGTACAACGCAAACATAGTATCTTTCGAGCAGTATTGCTGGAAGCAAAAGTCTTCCTCGCTCACATATTTTCAAATAAACCATCCGCGTAGGTCAAAGCATATAAATTTACAGGCGGAGTTTTCACTCGATGATCACAGACAGACAACCTCAAGCAATTACCATTCAGTGCAACACTTGCAAGAGTCTACAGGGATTTCACAGCATGTAACGCTAGAATCGCATAATATAGCTGAGGTATGCGCACGAAACTCGGCAAAACGTGTAGATTTGGAACCAGACGAGGAAGGCAATGGAAGGAAATAATATATGCGTTGGTTGAGACCTAGATAAAACTCAATCAACCCCTACACTTGTTTCGCACACGCAGCCCGCAACCACACATCAGGCACATCAGTCACATCAGGCCTATACATTACATACACAGGATACAGTCATACACAGGATCCACAAACGTACCCTTGATGGTAAGCTGCTAGCTGATTTTTCACTTACCGTGACGCTTTGTATTTATTTACACTCAGTGTATTTGTTTTTGCGGACTACTCGTGAGTCGCGTCCGGTGATTGGCTGCCTGTTTATATGTTATTTATAGAATTCGGATGTTTGCACTGTGTACCAAATCTATTTCGGTCCGCTCTCTCCTCTCTCTAGTAAAGTCTTTATTTACTTTCCATCATGGTTCTCAGGAATTTGTATTCTATTTTTAGACCAAAATCGCAGGGCTTCAGGCAAGCGAGGCTCAGCCGCTGAAGCCTCAGGGCTTCATAATTTTTAGCGTTTAAAAAAAAACATATTTAAAAAAATACTGTCTGTCGTAAACTCGACTTTCAGGTTTCAGCATCTTTAATTCATTTGTCTCAGGTCCAAGGCCTCGGCCCTCGGCCTGGGGGCTCGCGCTCGCGCTTCGCAGTCTCGACTCTCGCCCTTCACAACTCAAGTTCACACTTCACAAGTTCACAGTCTCACACCGGCTATGGTACTGCAAAAAGACCGTAATATACCTACAGCTACGAGGCTCCGAGCCTACGACTACAAAAGGACTGTCCGTCGTCCGAGTAGTATTTGTGACTAAAAGCCTGTCTCGCTAAAATGTGCTAAAACATACTTGCCCAATTGAAACTTGGTATCTCTAGCAGCAACTATTGTTTTTTTTTTTTTTATATCCTACTACTACATACTACTTGCTAGTTTAATACTACTTTGTACTATATACATACTTTCAAAAATAAATGTTTGGATCTAAGTATATAGTACATAACACTACCACTGAAACACTGGAAAACTGTAACACGGAGTTTCAATTTAATAGGACTAAAGTTGAGTAGGCATCCCTGTTTCGGTTTGTATTGTTTATTTGTCAGTTCTCACAGCATGCAGGCGTTGACCTTGCACTCAAATTGGAATTGCGGATACATACATAACAATTACACTCTCCGATATCTCCTCAGTACATGAAGAAAATATCCTGACTACTTATACAGCAGCGGCATCCGCCAACTTGCGCTGCAAAGCTCTCTTCGCACGTCGTCCCAACTTAGGTGGTACACTCGCCGCATTGGAGTATGCGGCCGGAGCCACTTTATTCTTATTCGAGTTGTCGGATCTTCTCCGATAATTATTGCCACGGGATGGCTCCACAGAAACACATCCTATGACAAGTGAGATATACGCCATATTGTTTGTACATTGTTTTCAAATCCAGAAACACATCCTAGCTGTGATCACTTATTTGTGCATTGAGTTTCAATTAAATCTTCATCGATACTTACACTGAAGTTTGCCACGCACGCGATTTCGTATTGTAAATTTAACTGAGTACAATAAGAAGGTATATAGACCGTAAAATGGCATATTGGACACATGACCAGACGTTCCACTATCTTACCTGCTTCCGACTTTCGACGACGGCCTGATTTACCATGACCAGGTGCGAAATTATTCATATCGAACTCCTGTCAAAAAACATTTAAGCCCAGCGTTAGCACAGTGATAATGTATGCAGTAGATAATGACGATATCCATAGTAGATTATCTATCCATAAATTAGGTCGTATATTGATCTACTACTGTGAAATCCGCTTGAATGGGGAGGCCCAAGCAATCGACTACACACTTTTACATACCTCATCGTAGTCATCCCATTGGTAGACACCGTACAAATCTTCTTCGACATTCTGGTTCGCGCAAATGGGTTTCAAAGTATACATTAGCGATGTGGCACAACTATGTATAATTGAGATTTACTTCAAGATCTAGTATATCAGCGGTTGCTAGGTGAATGTGGCTAAATTGTGTCAGACACATCACGCACGCGTCCTACAGAACGCAGCGCCAGTTAATACTAATTCAACACACGACAAGATATCTGCATACTGTCCGTCGAAAAAGTCTACACATACGATTCTTTCATCCTCCAGTTTTCGCACCTCCAATGCATCTTCAGCTCCACACTCAAAATCGAGCTCCAGCCAACGCACTTGCACCATCAGATGAATACAATTTCTCACCAGATCGGCACCGAATGACCCATCGAGCTGGTAATACGACAGTACTGTTGCAGGATACAAGGAGCATTGGAAAACGTTCCAGTTCTACATCTCTCGAGTACATACTCGGGTATTTTGAATCTCCTCGCTATCGCTATGTGGTATATATTTATATCGATTTATTCAATCATATTTAATTATATAAATAAATTTACATACATACGAATGTTGATATGTACAATAAATGCAAGTATATATGTATATATGTATATATGAATCTTTGAATATATATATGTATGTATATATATATATATATATATATATATATATATATATATATATATATATATATATTATTATGATGATGTGTTGTGTGTGTGTGTGTGTGTGTGTAGGTATGTACGTTTATATGTATATATCTATATATATGTGTGTGTATGAGTATGTATAAATGTATATATGTATGTATGTGTGTGTGTGTGTGTGTATGTGTGTATATGTGTACGTACATGCATGTATGTATGTTTTTAAAATGCATATGTATATATATATACTTATATATAATATGCGTATATACACTGTATATATATACGTATATATTGCGTATGTATGCGCAACGTGTGTAATGTAAGCAGCATGTGTGTGTGTGCATGTGCATATGTATACGTATTATTTTATGATGTATGTATATGTGTATGTATACATGTACGCGCATATGCATATATATACCTATATATTCGTATATATGCCATATATTATATGATGTATGTATGCATATATATATATTAATATATATATATATATATACTATATAAATATATACGTATATATATATGCATATACAACGCATATATATATATATATATATAAATATATATATATATATATATATATATATACGTTCGTATATATGTATGTATATATGGATATGGATATGGATGTGTAAATATGTATACATACCATACATATGAGTATGTATATGTATATGTATATGTATATGTATATGTATATATATATATATATATATATGTGTGTGTGTGTGTGTGTGTGTGTGTTTGCGTGTGTGTGTGTATGTATATACATGAACATGTACATGAACATGAACATATATATGTATATGTATATGTATATATATAACAGTTCGTACTTCAACTGCTTCCCTAGCTTGCTTTGTGCTTGAATTGAATTTTGGCACTCAACAGCTAGGATTGTAACGAACAGAACTATTATTTTTAAGTTAGGGCTGCAATACTTCAAAACTTACCGTGAGTTATTTCGATTTGACACAGAGGGCAGGTTTGCTTGATATGCTTTGTCCATCGAAGGATACAACTCAGACTGAAATAAGCAAGGCGGGAAAAAAAATTGAAACACATACATTACTTTGTATTTGAACTTCATCAATAGTTTTAAAAATAAGATAAATACATTGGCAATAAAAAATTAGCGGTCAAAATTTCCAACATGTATGGTGTTGCTTTCGAATACATTGAAATTAAACTCACCAGAAGTTGTGGCAACAAGCGTCGACGAAACAGGAGTTATCGTCCGAAATACTGTCAAAGCAGATCGAACATGACTGTAATTCGTAGTTGGAGGCGGTATCACCTGAAGATCGTTCTCCAGAATCGTTATTGAGCTGATCATCATTCAAAGACATGCTGTATATACTTTTGAGAAATAGATTCTGTAGCGAACACAGATTAGTCGTGAGAATAGCGTCACCTAGTCTTTTCTGGCTTGCGATATAGCTGCGTATCCGATAAAGATATACTATCTTCTCTGGTTAGCGCTACCATTGATTCGTTGTCTTTGTTCATTGATGTCTCGTTTATCACTCTAGCGATGTGAATGCAAAGCAGCGGATAATATACTAGTTTTTTTCCAATGTTCTTTAGGAGGCTATGTCAAAATATATATAAATAAAGCATATAGTGTTTACATACAACTTCTAAAAGAGGCGCAACCTAACAACCTCTGAACGGTATACAGATCGACCACAAAAACTCATGCGAAATACGTATTTTCTATTGGCTTATATTAATAGTGATGACCTCGAAATTCGTCAGTTTAGTTTCGGTTTAGATGTAATTTTATTTTGCTTTTTATTTTCCTTATTTGTATTTCATAAATTGCTTGACTCTCTCTCTCTCCGTACTACTGTATGTAGTCTGTATGTAGTAGTACAATTCTGTGGCCTGTTCAAAGTTGCCAGTGTTGTGAGCCCTGGCTGCCTGCTGGCAGTTGGCACGCATTTTATTTATTGGGCACTTGCCATTCGCCACCCGGCCGCTTTTACTTTTCTCCCGGTATTGTATACTACTAGCACTGTTTGTGGGCTCCCGCTCATCCGAGGGAGGTGGAACAACGACCAATATAAAATCATAAGAGACGTCAGTGAGGTACATATTCCTTGGCGCCACGGCGCCACACGCGCCACTTATCCAATCATACAGAGTGAGTACTGCGTGTTGCTACAAGGGATGAGCCGATTTACCTGAAACTGGATCCAACTCTCAGTGATTCAGAAGATAGTTCTGATCACTGTGTGTGCTGTATGTAGTCCTAAATTCGAAAGAAGGAGAAAGTATCCGAATGTTTTCCTCAATTTTTATTTATACTCTTCTTTATACATAGCCTGTTCAATCTAGGAGGATATGTTGTTTACCGTATTAGCAGACAAGAAAAATTGATGCATTGTTGTCATTGTGTAATTCGAATTCAATGCACTCATACCCAAATTGGAGGAAGTATAATTCTATTTCTGATTGCCATTTGCAATTTGTCCCTCCTTATTAGTGAGATTACTTGTTTATTATCAAATATCTGTAATGGTCAATCCTATCGGTCACTATAAAGCTATCATTCGAGCATCAGGACCTGCATTGAATACACAACAGGTGCATCGTTAGATTGTTGACTAGGTGAGCATTGCCCTGTCGGCATATCAATATATTGTATTCATCTCGCACTATGACCGTGAGCAGCTTCAAACATGCAAATCGACGTACTGAGGACGACGATAGGTAATTATTAATAGGAGGGAAAGGTATGAAATATTGATTCATTACACAACTCACTATAGATTAGCAACTAGCCCTTTGACGTCTACTCTATTTAAGACATCACTACAGAACCGCATGAAGCTGCAGTAGTACAAATCCGCTCGAAGAATAATCGGCGTATTGTGATCAATGATTCAAAACTAGGCGAAATAGCCATCCATCAGTGCTGTAGAAACTTCGGGAAAGTGTGTGCCTATATCTATATCTACCCCCCCCCCCCGCACACACACACCACTGTTAAAACGGTCACCGAGAATGTATTGACATCTACGAAACTTGTTCGTGATAAGCTAATGCACTAAATAGTGAGGCCCTAGGCTGCTGGACAGAGCCAATCTACAACAACAACAAAAGAGTGCAATAGACAACATACAGACACGAATGTACGCATCGATCTTTTTGCTGATTTGTATTATAGCTTTTGACTGCAAGGGTATGGTTCGCCGTTTAAATACGTAGACATTCACCTACTCAGGTGCGCTAGTACAGGTCAAGAGACGCGGTGAGCGTAAATTTTTGTGTACTGGAAAACATGATGTACATTTGGGTCTTAGACGTGTTACAATGAAATACTGTCCGACGCGAACATCCGAGCGATTACTCGCAGTGTTTCTCACGGTTAACTTCCACAACGCCATTTTAATGTGCTGCTGTATGCCCTTCGCCCAATATCCACAAGACTTTACCATATGACTTAATATCAATCAATACTTATTTCAGCGTGTGTTGCCAAGTACATATGGGTTACCAGCTGATTCTACTACCCTGTCTGCACAACAAGGCTCTGTTCGCCTGTTTGCTTAAGCTACCACGTGCCACATAGTAGTGTCAATTAACCGCCAGCTCAATCCCTAGGGTGTGCTGAAGTTATAGGCGACATACGTCGCACTAGTTTATGGCTTGAAACTGTCTTGCAGTCTCTTCCAAGATATGTGTGCATTCAAAGCTGCTGTTCTTTCGACTGCGTCACGCGTGACAGGGCATCACCCTGACATTCAAGTAGCTCCACTTTCATGCGCTATTGCTAGACTTTCACATCAGCTGCCTAATCACTGCCACTGTGAGCCTCTCGCTTACGCTATGTGCTGGACAGATAGATGGTAGAGCGTGGTCCAGTAGACCCCTCCCGTCGTTGTGAAACGTCAAGACAACTCGCAGTCGGTCTCAGTTGCGCGGCATACCGCACTCGCACGCGAAACAGAATGTCTTGGTGCATGTCAACACATTCCCGGTGCACGGGCGAGGTTGATATCCCTTATCCTTCCGGTTCGGTACCTTGGCGTTCTCACTGCTGAAAAGTTTCTTCCGGGATGGTTTGTTCCGATCAATGGTTGCAGTTTCCTTCTTCCTGTGTGTCGGTTCTGAAGTGTGTCTAACCGCTGCGCCATCTTCTTCACAGCTACTGCTCCGCCCACTCGCACTGTCTATGTCGCTCCCACTACCACTACTACTCGTGTCAGCACCATTGTACTTCTTGCGTTTAAGCTTCTGCACCGTTTTCTGATAGGACCTAGACTCCTTGTACTGCGGGTCAGTGGTGTGTTCGTAGAAGCTGCCCAGGCCCATAGTCGGCTCAGACCGCAACGTTCCCTTATCTTCCACTACTTTCATCGTGGACAGATCGAGGATGTCACTGCGATCGTCGTCGGTCTCATACTGTATTGAATAGTATTGGTGATGGTATGTGGGTCTGAGAATCACTCATTATAGTATGCATTTACACGGTATCACCTAGTATGGTTCATACGTCGCATGAATGAATGATTGTCCAGGGGAGAATCTAGTACGCTATGGTTAAAAAATCTGCAAATCCAACCACCATCCATTTGAAAATGAAGAAAGTCTAATGAGATTCATGAGTGAGAGCCGCTACGCAGTTGATACAGGAGCAATGATGTGTGTTCTACTGAAGCAATATATATATATATATATATATATATATATATGTATATATATATATACATGTGTGTGTGTGTGTGTGTGTGTATGTATGTATGTATACATGTATTTTTGTATGTATGTATGGATATATATATATATATATATATATATACATTATCATATACTTGTTTATTATTATATGTATATATTTATATATTTATATATATATGGGTGTGTGTCTGTGTCTGTGTCTGTGTCTGTGTTTCTCCGTCCGTGTGTGTGTGTATATATATGTGTGTGCACGTATATACGTATATACATTTATATATATATATATATATATATATATATATATATATATATGTATAGATGTATTTTAAGTTAGATGTGTATGTGTGAGGTTTTCTCGCGCGTGAGTGAGTGTGTTTTCTCGCGCGCGTGTGTGTGTTCTTTTCTCGCGCGTGTGTGTGTGTTTTCTCGCGCGTGTGTGTATGTGTGCACGTGTGTGTGTGTATGTGTGTACGTGTGTGTGTTTTTCACACGCGTGTGTGTATGTGTGCGTACGTGTGTGTGTGTGTGTGTGTGTGTGTGTGTGTGTGTATCGATATATATATTATATATATATATATATATATATATATATTATCATATACTTGTTTATTATATGTATATACATATATACACATATACATATATATGTACATATATATATATATATATATATATATATATATATATATTGATGTGTGTGTGTGTGTGTATGTGTCTGTGTTTCTGCGTCCGTGTGTGTATATATATATATGTGTGTGTGTACGTATATATATATATATATATTATTAGATGTATTTTTAAGTGTGTGTGTGTGTGTGTTTTCTCGCGCGCGTATGTGTGTGTTTTCTCGCGCGTGTGTATGTGTGTGTGTGTACGTGTGAGTGTGTGTACTGATAGATATATTGATATATATATATATATATATATATATATGTGTGTGTGTGTTTTGTATATATATATATATATAAACGAATTTATGTATGTATGTATTTCAATTGCGCAGGGTTTGTCGAAATATGCATGATGTACAGATCAACCTGTTGCCTGTAATTCATGGTTAACTCATACATATTTAACGGAAAACTATTAAATATTGCTTATGTTCATACATTCTTGCTTCGCTTGGAAATTGTTTGCGCGTCTTTGGGAAGATTACGAATCCAGCATTCTAAAGGTGCGCTTCCATATAGACACACATGTCAAATTAAAACGATTGTCAGCATCTGTACTTAAATTGGTCTATATATGCAAACGAGTGTATTTATGTATACAGGTGTTATACATCTTTCTTAACACCCACACTTACTACAGCCGATAACATACTCACCCGTTGACATATTCCCCGGATAGCGTCTGCGAAGCTGTACGTCACAGTCTGGCGCATCTCGCTCACGTCCATATCAGAATTGCCTGAGGTTTCTTCTGAAGCACCAGAGCTGAATCCTTCAGAGTCGTCATCTTGGTCATATGTCATGCTTGTACACGATGTTTAGTGGCGAACTATGGTGGACAGAGCGGTTGATGTACATTAATCAAATAGTGAAGGCCTCAAGTGTTCAGTATTTCATATCTGTTTGTGGAATCAGCATGTGGTGTATATGTTGTATTTATGAGTGATATTCAACATAGTCATGCAAGATGTTTCCCACATTGGGTGTGTATATAGTATCTAACTAACTAGCTAACTCGGTTGGAGAGAAGTGTACATTCCTACAACTAAACCCTGGCGGGCCTGGCCTCTGGTGTTATGCACCTGCTCTAATGAGTCCCGTACTATTTACATACAGTGAGTCCTCGCATTTTGTCACGGACCGTTCCTAGAAAACAAGTTGACAACTATAACGCCATCTTATTGGCCGAGAGGTTATTGGCCTATCCGACCATGTGATAGGGGAAATGCACTGACTTTGAGCAGCGATCATTGGACTTGGGAACGCCTGTACTATTATGTACATATCATGTATACAACACAGTCCGAAAATTGATTTGAATTTATGATCACAGTTCTATTCAAAATGCTAGTGTGTATATCATATGCTCTCCCTGCTAATTTCACAGCCTCTTCACCATCACGAACTTCATGTTTGTAACTGCGCCTCTATCAAAACTCCAACCACTAGCCCTGATCTCTTCTTCTTATCAACATCTAACTCTTTGTACTTGCGTTTAGGGGCATTAGACATGGTGGTAGCCGTATGCATAACAACCTGTGTGCTTCTGATAGTATGTATTTTCTTGATATAAGCGTGGATGTTGCTATAACGGTATGGCCCGAAATATTTATATACTGACGATTAAAGAGGTGGTGATTGATATCAAACGGTTTTTAGTGTTTTAAAATATCAATAAAAACGTTTTATTATTTATAGTACCAATGTGTAAAGGTCGTGAAAAAATTCTGACCACAACGAAAATGAAAGTTGACATCTAACGGAGTTGACAACTAAAAAATTGCCAAGTTGCGAGCACCCACTGTACTGACTTCTGAGTCCTGGCTGTCTCATTCTTAAAAATTTATCGGGAAGAAATAAGCGTCATGGATTTTCATTGGGTATCAAAATTCTATATATAGAATGCCAAAGCCTGAACTTCGTCAGTGCTATCAATCGGCAGATATGTACTCCACATAGCAATGCCTTATTTACCATATATATATTTGGGTCAATATGAACCAAATTTCCTTTAGGAAGTACTACTGTATGTCGCTTGTAAAGTATTGCTTGTACTTAGTTATCTGTGTGACTGTGTGTCTGTGGCGTTTTCAATAAAGATTAGCAGCGATAATCATCTGTACTATTCGCTTGTGTGTAGTAAGCGACTCCTAAATCGCAGCCACTCTACAAATCGCGGTACAACCCCTTGACTTGTGGACTTGAAACAGGCGTTAACTAACGCAGCCCTGGGATACTACAGTTATAGGCAAACAACATTCGTTGTTTTATCATTCAATAACATCACATTGCGCACGTACTATAACCATAAGCCGATATAGTTTCATCGCTTCAGAATGAGAATCTTGATTATTGCAGCCCCCATAGCTGGACTGTTTTCTTTGCTCAGTGTGTGCACAGCGAACTATGCTGTCCTCAGAGTTAAAGGTATCTAAATTCTACATATAAGGCTACCGTATGTGCATAATTATGAGTATGATTTAGACATGGGTTTATGTGTACAAGTGTGTTTATCTTCTTCCGATATATATATATATATATATTATGTGTGTGCGTGTGTGTGTGTGTGTGTGCGTGTGTGTGTGTGTGTGTGTGTGTGTGTGTACGTGTGTATGTATGTATGTACGTATGTATGTATGTGCGTACGTGTGTGTGTGTGTGTGTATGTCTGTATGTATGTATGCATGTATGTATGTGCATGTGCATGTATGTATGCATGCATGTACGTACATGCACGTACGTACGTATGCCAATAACATATGCATGCGTATATATATTATTATGTGTGCGATGCGCATGCATGCATTGATGTGTTATTGTTATATATTGTTGTATATTATTGATATATATATTATATATATATATATATATATTGTATATATACATATATATATATCATATCATATACACATGCATATATATTATTATATATATATGATATTATAATATGCATGCATTACGCATATGTATATGTATTATCATTATATAACATATATATTATATTATATTGATATTATGGCGCGCGTGAGCGCGCAACATATATATATTGCGTTGATGCGCGATGCGCGTGCGCGCGCGTGTTTGTTTGTGTATGCATATATTATATGTATATACGATAATATATGTATATACGCATATGTATATTACATACATATATATATATTGACTATGCATTATTGTTGCGTGCGTGCGTGCATGCATGCATTATAATATATATATATATATATATGTATTATTATTATATATATAATATTGATGCGTGCGTGCGATGCGTGTTGTTGATGTGTGTTATTGATGTATTATTATTATATGTATATATATATATATATATATATATATATATATATATATATATATATATATATATATATATATATATATATATATATATATATATATATATATATATATATATATATATATACTATATATATATATACGTCTATATATTTGTACAAATAATTATCTTTTTACGAATGGGATGCACATATGCATGCTATGATCACCTTTGTATGAAGCAGACTTACACTCATATAAACAGATATATACACGTGTGTGTGTGCGTGTGCGCGTGAAATCTATACTCATTTTGAGACTTTATCACTCCTTTGTTCACATTCTAGTGTATCCTGATCAGTCTCCTCAAACACGTCCACGCAGCAATATTCGATGAATTGATTCCCATACAAATTGTCCTGTTGACACGCATGCACAGGTTCTTTCATCTGAACCCTCTTCTTTAATATCCACAATACCCTATCCTCTGATTAGATGGATTGGACTTCTGCTTTGACTATGACCCTAACTGGGCGCCTTTGCCTATTGAGCCAAGCGATGCGCCGTACCTACCACTCGTTGCTGCACAGACGGCCCTGGGCTGCGAAGCTTCTGTAGGTGTTGCATTGAGTGGCTGTATATAAGCTGTGAATTGTCTTTGGTTGCTTGGCCATGGTCTATTCATATCTGTCCGTTCCATATTTATATCCATATTCATATGTGCCATAAGTCATCGGCTGGTGTTCTGCTGTGCATGGTAAGTGCTATCTCACGCATGTGCACATACTCTGTGCTCTGATCATGCGACAGTGTGACAGTCCTGACGTGATGTGCGTTGTTTGCAAGCACCATCTATAACCCTGTGTATTGGCTTTGGGGTTGGGTTTAGATTGTGGTGCGTTCACTGCTCCGACTGCGAAGCATGTAAATGATGCGGATGTCCTTTTGTCTATATATATATATATATATATATATATATATATAAAAATATATATATATATATATGTTTGTTAGTTTGTGCCTGTGTCTGTGTGTGTCTGTGTTTGAGTCTCTGTGTGTGTGTGTGTGTGTGTGTGTGTGTGTGTATGTGTGTATGTGTGTATGTGTGTGCGTGTGTGTATATATGTGTGTATTTGTGTGTATGTATGCGTACATAAACACATACATACAGCAGACCTTCCATTACACGTCCACCATCCCTCACAAAACTGGTAACTCGCTTCAGCAATCCGATACCACTGACATCCCACCTTCACCTCCCACCCCACAGGCACCCGGTGCATACCAAGACAGCGCTGTACTGATATCACGTGGCAACTGTACGTTTGCTGACAAGATCCTCTTCGCACAAGCAGCCGGTGGGGGGGCTGTGGTCATTGCACAGAGCTCGCCACAGGAGACCACCTTCGCACCCACCGGCTCACCGGAAGAGTTTGCAGCTGCGAGTATCCCTGCGGGTGAGTTGGTTGCGTGAGGGAATGGGAGTGTATAGGCACCGGGGAAGGGGGGCGGCGGTAGGTTTGGGTTGATGGGGTGGGTTTGGGTTGATGGGGCTGTGTGTGTTTTAGGGGTGGGTCTGGGTTGATGGGGCTGTGTGTGTTTAGGGGTGGGTCTGGGTTGATGGGGCTATGTGTTTTGGGTTGACAGGGGTGTGTATGTTAGGGGTGGGGTATTTGGGTTGATAGAAGTGTGTGTGTTTAGAGTGGTCCTAGGTTGATAGAGGCTGTGTGTGCTTAAAGTTGACAGAAGTGTGTATGTTTTAGAGAGTAGCGGGTTGATAGAAGTATGATGGGAGCGTTAAGTCTGATTGATCATCCCAATGTATGGCGGAGAAGTGGCCTAGGTTGATAGAAGTATGTCAATTAGAGTAGAATTTAGGTTGATAGAAATTATATCATTTAGAGTAATTTAGACGGGATAGGAAGTATGTGTGTCTGAGTGGCGGATTTAGGAATTGATGACGATGATGTATGTATTTAGAGCGAGATTTAGGTGATGAGGGGGTGAGATTTAAAGTGGGTAATTTGAGGTTGATAGAAATTATGTCATTTAGAGTCCTTTGACTTGATAAGGGGTGAGCCTAGGTTGATAGAGATGTGTGTTTTAGGCGCGAGCCTTTGGGGGGGGTTTTAGGTTGATAGAGTGTGTGTGTGTTTGGGGGGGTTTAGGTAGATGGGAGTGTGTGTGGTTGGGGATGGGTTTGGGTTGAAGGGGGTGTGTGTATGACTATGACACGTGGTTATGTTCATGTTAGAGTGATCTGAGCAGATGGTTTTGTAGAGTGTCTGAGGTCGTTTTATGTTTTAGTTGATGTTGTAACATTTACCATATAAAAAATATATGAATGTGTAAAAGGTTATGCTCATAGTTCATTCCCTGTGTAGAATAGTTGTAATAGCAGAGTTAAAAGGGAATTATCTGCGTACCTAGCGGTGCATTAACACATAGCATATAATTATTTTACATATAATATTTGTATATCCTTATAAATATATTTACATTTGCACATGAATATATATATATATATATATTCTCCTGCGCATGCCTGTCAATGCTCTATCGCACTGTTGTTCTCAAAGTATACCGTTTTCTTAACTAAATCTCTTCTACCTTATTGTTATAACTGTCTGTTTAATTTTTCACTTAGGGATGATTTCTCAGGCAGATGCGGAGGCCTTGGCTGCCAATGTGTCGTCTGCAGGGGCTGCAGGGGTGTACGTGTCAATGTTTGTAGGTAGGTCGTGTTAGTATTCCCATCACTACCAGTGACTATCATGTTTCCTTACCCTTGATATCTCTACCACCGTGTCCTTACCCTTGTTATCTCTTCCCGCATTTCCTTTCCCTTGTTCTCTCTACCCCCGTTTTCCTTACCCTTGTTATGTTTAGCCCTGTTTCTTTTCCCTTGTTATCTCTACCCCCGTTTCCTTACCCTTCTTATCCCTACCCCCGTTTCCTTACCCTTCTTATCCCTTCCCCCGTTTTCTTACCCTTGCTATGGGCAGGGTTATCTGGCACTGACCAGATCTTTCGCTTCAGCAACACTATGCTGCTGGTGTTGGCTGTGGTAGTGGTCACATGTGGCTGTTTGTTGGCACACCCTAGACCGAGCTCAGATGCTCCCCAACGACTGCCCGAGCTCAGTAGCGTATGTTATATGTGTGTGTGTATATGTGTGTTGTATTATGTGTGTTATAACTATGTAGTATAGTTATACATGTGTGTCATATACAATTATTCTTATATGAGTGTGTTATATGTGTGTCATATACAATTATATATACGTCTTATATGTGTGTGTTATATGTGCGTGTTATAGTTATGTACTATAGTTTTACATGTGTGACATATACAATTATATATACGTCGTCATTGTGTTGTGCTATGTGTATGTTGTATGTGTGTTGTTATTATGTTATATATATCATAGCTATACATGTGTGTCATATATTTGTGATATATATACATGTTATGTATGTTATTGTGTTATATGTTTTATTGTGTTATGGTTATATATCATGGCTATACATGTGCGTCATATGTTTGTGATATATATACATGTTATATAATGTGTTTTGTTATATGCGTGTCGTAGTTATGCATGTGTTGTCATATTGTTATATATATACGTGTTTATAAGGTGTGTATTATATATACATGTTAAATGTGTTGTGTGTTTTATGTGTGTGTGTCGTAGTAATGCATGTGTGTCATATAATTGTGTCATATATATACATGTTATGCGTGTGATTTTATGTGTGTTCTTGTTGTATGTGAATTTCATATAAGTATGTTACATTTATGTGTGTATTATATATGGTTTGGTTATATGTGTGTTGTATGTGTTATATATATACGTGTTGTGTGTGTGTTCTTCTATGTGTGTGTTATAGTTATAAGTGTATGTCATATATACGTGTTATGCGTGTGTTATTTGTGTGTTATATACATGTGTTACATACACGTGTTATATA
>LUCW03000419.1:70000-107248 GCA_001586965.3 Sphaeroforma sirkka | reverse complement strand
CAATGCATAACATACATTTAATTCTACATATATGTGTATGTTTTTTTTTGTTCTATTCACGATTGGTGTTGTATATCCGGATTTTCATCTCCACGGATCTATTCTATTGCCGCTTCTCAACAACAAATTGAGTATTTGTGCATTTGTTATCATATTTATCAAAACAGATGTATATATGAACACACATACTGTAGTTTACATCAATATAGACGTACGATATACGTAGATATGTTCCGGGATTTTAGTGTTTATTGGTTAACAGTTATGGGTATATACTTAAGCTTAAGCCTCAATTAGCTGCCATTTATCTTTACCACCCAATCTATATCAGGGAGGCTGGTGGCTGGCTAATTCGGCGGATGCTCAAGGGTGGATCCCTTCGAACTATGTGATACGCGCCACATCAGAAGTACTTGTGCAACTGACGCTTGAGTTCGAACAGGCCGTAGGCTTCGCAGCGGTTGCTTCCGAAAAAATCGAAAGGCGGCGTAGCTCTACGGTCGGTATGTATGGATGGGTATTGGTACGATATTTCTGTGATCTGAAATATACACACATGAAGACCACACAAATACACACACACACACGCACACACACAACATATATATATATATATATATATATATGTGTGTGTGTGTGCTATCTATGTATACAAGACTATTCCGTACGGCCATCGACATCAACAGTCTTTCAATGTTCGTTACGAGTGACAAAGTTGAACTTTCCGATAGTCGAAAGGGATCCTCGTAAATGAATGACATTTCTATGCTTGTGCACGGTTCTCGTGTTTAATATCGATTGTAACATAGGGTTTGCTCTGTCCAGAATTACATTTGGAGCGTTCGTCGGGATTTGCGTGGTCTGATGATTCCGATTCACTACTGCAGCTCTAGGTTATACAATTTGAACTTACGTTCATAGCATCCAAAATTATAACTTCTGAATTATAACGGCAACAGCTGACACACATGGAAATGGACGATATTGCCAGTCACATCGCACACCAACAGGTTGCATCGTAGAGCAAACCGTAGTTTCTGTATTTAAATACGATACATGTTGACGTACTTACTTACGACTTCATTACCGTAGAATATTGATCAGCGGATACACGACGGCATGCCACGTTTTAACTAACAAAAATCATACATATGATCGTCTGGTGTGCAGTACTCGGGAAGCCTCAGCCCAACACCCCACCTCCAGCACTGGGCGCGAATATCCCAAAGTCCGAAAATGTATACCTGGGTGCAGGTTTTGGGGCGAGTGGGAAAACTACACCCAAAGGCACACTCACGATGACCCCACCATTCAGCCCGCGCGTAGGCTCTAGTAAGATTAGTGGCGCGATATCAAGGCAGTAAGTGCGTGTGTGTGTGTGTGTGTGTGCGTGTGGGTTAGGTGCCAGTACATACATGTATGCGGAAAATGTGTTTATATATATATATATACATTATATATATATATATATATATATATATATATATGTGTGTATGTATGTATGTACGTATGTATGAATGTATGTTTATATATATATATATATAGGCATCGGAATGGTACGTCAAGGTACATAGTCTATGAGCAGTTCAGAGCACTATGCTTGAAGGCTCACGCTCCACCACCACCCACTAGAGCTCGTGATTTTGTATTTGTTTGGACGGCCTGGCGTAGTTAAGAAGCCAGTCCGCGTGTGTGTGGTGTGTATAAGATGACAGTCAGATATTTATAAACGAAATGATATTCCAGCGTAAATAGTGCAATGTGCAGTACATCTATATATCAGCAGCATGAAGGATCCTGGCCAAGCTAAGAACCATCTATAAAACGCAATCATAACGGTCCCGCCAAACAGTGACTCTATGCATATAGGAATGTGTGTGTGTACCTCAGGCTAAAAAAAATCTATATATCGCAATGACAACGGCCCCGCCAAACAATGACTGTATGCATGTAGGAGTGTATGTGTGTGTGTACCTGTATGTGTGTATGGATGTGCGAGATTTTTCAATTCGTTTCCCAGAGCTTCTGATGTGGACTATCAAAACTAACTATTGTTAGCGCCAGATTCTACCGTATACCAAAACCAGATGTCTGTGAGCGCCATATTAAGACTCAAGTTGCCCGAGCCAGTGTTGGAATTCGTTCTCGCTAAATTTAAATTTGTATTTCATTGGAATATTAGAATATCAAGGACGGTTGATGCGGCGCCGGCGGGGCTATGGTCAACAGGCGTCCGAAGCGAATTACTGGACTTTCTAGGTGTGTGTTACGGTTAGTATCATGGGACACGAGTGTTGGCACATGTTTTGTATTAAATGTGAATGAGTGTTAAATTATGTGATTGATTGATAAGTTACATGTGATCTATTGGTGTGCGCGCGTTTAGAGATGATAAAGTTCATTGCGCAAATCGTGCGGTTTTATGCATTCTAAATGTGTTGCTCGATTGCTCGCTTGAACCTACAGACACGCATCGAGTTCCCGTCTGCATATTCTTATACAAGTACAAGAACAGTAGGATGACGTACATACACACGCGGCCGACTACAGCTATGCACAGCTTACGATCTATTTAAGTATATAACATGGCCTGACGTGTGTCATACATACACCCCTCCATCTGCCACATAGGCAAGGACGAGGTCAATCGCCAGAACGCCATCAACGAACTCATAGAGACGGAGAGAGGCTACGTAGACACACTGGAAGTGCTCACCAATGTGTTCATGGATCCTATGAAGCGCAAGAAACTCATTGACAACCGAACCGCCATGCGCATATTCTCCAACCTAGGTGTGTGGGTGTGTGAATGGTTGTATTGTGTATTGTTGTAATGTGTATGTGCATGGATGTATGGTTATATATATGTATATTTATATATGATCGTGTATTGTTTGTGTTGTATATGTGTATAAATGTATAATGCTATATGCTTGTACATGCACATGCTCGCTTGGGTAGATGTACACTCCCGATATACCTTATGTATGTAATGTGCATAACGTGTTTTTGTAAGCTTAAATGCGAAGATGATCGGGTCACTCGAGTACAGAAGGGGTGAACGTGTAACCATCACAAAATTCGTTGACGACAAGCAACATGGCACTACGTAACTATGAAAACATTCCACACATACACACTCATATATATATCTATATCTATATCTATATCTATATCTATATCTATATCTATATCTATATCTATATCTATATCTATATATCTATATCTATATCTATATCTACATATGTCTCTATTGATATATATATATATATATATATATATATATATATATATATATATATATATATGTATCTATATGTATCCTGAGGTATATCTGTTCATATGCGTCGTTACACGTACGCATGTATATGCTATAGCAATTAACTAGTCATACAGTCATTTTCACACATGCGGACGATGTCGAAAAACGCGCTTACATTACTTCGTGTCCGCAGAGATGATACTGCCCATACACACTGAGCTGCTACAGACACTCGAGGCCCGGAGAGGCGACGAGAAGGCAGTTACAGAATATATTGGAGATGTGTTCACCAACTTAGTACCGTACTTTAAGATGTACTCGCTGTATGTTTCCAACTATCCCGTTGCCATGGAAACGCTGGTAAAGTTGAAATCAAAGCCTGCGTTGGAGTTCCTGGAAGCGTGTCAGAAGGTAAAGGGTAATTTCTTCATCTGTATTGTGTACATGTTGATTCCAAATGGGATGTATAAAACTTGTAGCAGAATCGTTCTAGTTGTTCCGCTCGTCACTATCATACGGTAGAACCCGAGTCTGTGTCCATGGACTCGCTTTGAGTATCAGAACCGATGTAGCAATGTCAAGTACTTAGGCCAATTTCCATACCTCCTAAACTGACCTTGCAGTACTATCCTCTATCCTACTATGGTCCCTCAATACGTGTTAGTGTCCTTAGCCGGTATTAATCGGCACACACCCGCACATGCGACACGCACAAATACTACTCTTCCTTCCTTCTTCTTCATCGTCTTTGCTGTCACGGTGTTCATTTTCTTTTTCTTTGTTTTTTTTTCCATTTTCTAACAGCTCCCAGTGTGTAAGGGGATGCATCTCAATTCTCTACTACTAGAACCAGTACAGCGACTGTGTAGGTATCCACTACTGCTGCGCGAGGTATATAAGAACACAGGTGAGCTGTTGTCATACGTATTCAAATACAGTATAGCTTTGTATAATTGTATGTTTACATGATACTTTATGAGGCATAGTAATAACATGGACATGCTAGTGCCAAGCGAATTGTACGTGTTTCTGTTTGACTGCTATTGAGCTGTGTATATCTTTATGTATGTTTGTATGTATATACATACACACACACACACACACACACACACACACATATATATATATATATATATATATATATATATATATATATATATATATATATAATTCGTGTGTTTGTGTGTGTATGTATGTTCAAGTGCACACAGTTGACCCCCATGCAGACAACGGCTGATAGCAGGGGTTTAGGGGTTTGACTCGTGGAGTTAAGGCCATTACGCACTGCTCTGGTGTGTGGTACGTATGCCACACACGCACGCCGACAGGGCCATATTATTCTATAGTGCAGTGGAGACAGAAGACGCCGTACACTTTGTTTACCAGCAGAAATACAGGGGTTTATGGTTTGAACTAGTAGATGTGAGCATAGTTCGCAGGGGTTTAGGGTTTGAATAAATTGATGCGAGCATAGCTCGAAGGGGTCTAGGGTTTGAATCTACAGATGTGAACATAGCTCACAGGGGTCTAGGGTTTGAATCATTGGATGTGAGCTTAGCTCACAGGGGTCTAGGGTTCGAATTAAAGGATGTGAGCTTAGCTCACAGGGGTCTAGGTTCAAATCAATGGATGTGAGCTTAGCTCACAGGGGTTCATGGTTTGAATCAATGGATGTGAGCTTAGTTCACAGGGGTCTAGGGTTTGAATCAATGGATGTGAGCTTAGTTCACAGGGGTCTAGGGTTCAAATCAATGGATGCGAGCTTAGCTCACAGGGGTTTATGGTTTGAATCAATGGATGTGAGCTTAGTGCACAGGGGTCTAGGGTTCAAATCAATGGATGTGAGCTTAGCTCACAGCGGTTTATGGTTTGTATCAATGGATGTGAGCTTAGTTCACAGGGGTCTAGAGTTTAAATCAATGGATGTGAGCTTAGCTCACAGGAGTCTAGGGTTTGAATCAAAGGATGTGAGCTTAGCTCACAGGGGTCTAGAGTTCGAATCAATGGATGTAGCTCACAGGGGTCTAGGGTTTGAATCAATGTATGTGAGCTTAGTTCACAGGGGTCTAGGATTTGAATCAATGAATGTGAGATTAGCTCACAGGGGTGTAGGGTTTGAATCAATGGATGTGAGCTTAGCTCGCTTTGTTTACCAGTAGAAATACAGGGTTTTAGAGTTTGGATTATTTGAGGTGAGCTAATCCTCTTAAAACGAGAGTACGCGGTACTACCTAAATTCAACAGTAGCGTCTTGGTTCGCAGGGTATAGGGTCTAGATCAATGTTTGATTTAATTTCCAGGGTTCAGAATTGGGCCAATCCTATACATACGGTGACTGGATTGGTGTATTTCTCGCTCACCCCCTTTCCCCTGACACACACCTTCACACACACATACACACAGATGACTCACACGCAGACAAGGCTGTGTTAGCCGATAGTATAAAAAAGACAGAGGCCACTGTCAGTATAGTCAACGAGCAGAAGCGCAACATGGAGTGCATGGCCAAGACAGTGGAGTTGGCGGAAGTCCTCCACGCACCATACATAGTCACCCTCAGCAGGGCACTTCTGGGTCAACTGAAGGTATGCTGCATACGTGTATACATGTATAGTGTATGTACACACGTCTGTAGTGTATATACACATGTTTATGGTACATACATCATAGTGTACGTGCATACGTTTATAATGTATGTACATACGTTTATGGTGTATGTACATACATATATAGTGTATCTACATACGTTTAGTGTATCTACATACGTTTAATTTGTATGTACATACGTGTATAGCGTATCTACATGCGTTTATGGTGTATCTACATACGTATCTAGTGTATCTACACATATTTGGTGTATGTACATACGTTTACGTTGTATGTACATACGTGATAGTGTTTCTACATACGTTTATAGTGTATGCTACAAACGTTGATGGTGTATGTATATTCGTTTATGGTATATGTACATTCGTAAATAGTGTATGTACATACGTTTACAGTATATGTATATTCGTTTATGGTATATGTACATTTGTAAATAGTGTATATACATATGTTTATAGTACATGTATATCCGTTTATAGTCTATGTACATACGCATAGAAGTAGCAACGTGGATTGGAAAGGATGTGTTCTATGAAAATACATTAGTGACTTGCTGCGTGACTACATTAGACTATCATTGTTATCGTTATCGGGAGAGATGAGTCTCCTACTAAGGCTAGTATATTTCTCCCTCTCCTCTCTTTTCTCACCCTCTGTGCGTGCAATGGCACAGATTGATGAGGTGTCCACTGTCAAAACCAAGCGACAGGGCTCGTACATTCACTTCTTCAACGATAGCGTAATGCTATCGCGCAGTTTCAAAATGAGTATATCCTCGAGATCAGCCAAGATACTTCTGTCTCCCACGAAGGTGTGTGGCGTATGAGGAGTTATAGGGTATGTTGTAGATGGATGAGAACGTAGTTGCACTGTGTTTATACCACTCTGTAGACACTTCAGTGTGTGTCCCTATTGCATATGCGCACTCCATTGATCGTCTGCGGCTTTCCTGTGTTTTGAGTAGGTTTTACTTATGTGATGTTGACACTGTATGAACCCCAAAGATAACGTACATCAAAGTCTCATAATGGACTGTTCCGATTCTATTCATCGTAGTATAACTAAATAAGGAAGGTCGTTTGATGGTATTCATCGTAGTACTAGTGAATAAGGAGTGTCGTATTCATCCTTGAGTGTATGAATAAGAAATGTCGTCTGATTTTAATCATCGTAGTACTTATGAATAACAAATGTCAGCTATAGTGGCAAGTCGTGAGTGCTTCCCGATTTGTCCTTCATCCGTCTCAATTGTCTTTTTATTTCTCCATTGCAGTACGAATGCATCGAATTAAGGAAAATTGGGAAAGTCAAAGCACCCTCTGGGGAAGTAGGTAAGCAGTTGTACCTGAGCTGCACATAAACACTTACGCATAGATGTGCAAAGGCAGACGCACACAGTACGCGTGTGGGTACTATAATGTTCATGGAGGCACATTAATATTGGCCATTGATAGCTTTCTGCCTAGGACCTTGAGCTGAGAGATTGGGCGAAATTTCAAACAAACAAAAAAACACACGCTCTGTAAGCTGATGATCTGAGTGTCTCTGCGCAGCCAAGCGTTATTGTCTTACCTATTTTTAACGTTTTAGCGTTTGGATTGTTCTACAGCAGCACCATATTGTGATTGAAAGCGTATCTTCTGACTGAAACCAAACTACGGATTGTTTCTAATAATCATGTTTTATTGGCACAGTGGTGAACGTACTATCGGTGGTGTCTGTGGCTGGTGTATCCTCGTACTCATACACCTCAACGCTTTGCTGGATTGCTGTTTGCAGAATATCATATAGTAATAGAAGCCCCCTACCAATCACTTAAGCACAAGCGCACCTTCGCCTGTCGAACGGAGCAGGACTACGCGCAAATAGAAACCTTTTTCGCTGAGAAAGGAAAGGGGCCGCCGGTAAAATCAGACCCCTCGAATAGCAGGTATCAGTTATGGTTATAGGGGCAGATAGATGCTCAGTTGTGAGGCGTCGTTTGGGACTGTGTGGTATTGGAGTGACTCCTGGCGCATATCGGAAATGCATTATAAATTTAGCGGCTCGATTTTGGGGATTGGGATCAGCCATTCAGAAGTACATTTGTAGAATCGGGTTTTGGCTGAGCTAACGTTTTGGGTCTTGCATGACATGGCGCACAGAAATGGGACCGGCAGCCCAATACGTCCGAAAAAAGACTCATCAACGGACTCAGAGGTGCCGAAAAATAATAATCCCGCACCAAACATAAATAGACGTATGGCCAAAGGTACGTAGAACTTATGTCCGCGGTATCTGGTATATATTCCGTATGGTTTAGGGTTTGAAATTGTATTATTTATTTACAGTGTTTTATATTCAGTGTCGATTTTTCGATTAATTGTCCCGTTATTGAGCATCTTCATGTGATTGATGTGCTCGATTAGCACCACTCATTGTGACCCATTTGCACAACGGCAAGCGGAACGGATACTTTCTCATTGTGATACACACATGTGTGTGGATGTATCAATGTCTTTACCTGATGCAACAGAACACTTGATTGTGATACACATATGTAGGTGGATATAACAATGTACGTATATATATATATAAATATATCCTCATTGTGATACACATATGTGCGACCATCACAGTCCCTTCACTTATGCCATAGAATACACACTCCCTCTGTTCTTTGTGTATGAGTGATAGGGCCCTGTTCTCACCCAACCCCTCTACCCTGCACCGTACAGTAATAACTAGGTCCGAGGTTGCGTACAGTGGCGACTTCTCGAAAGCCGAGCAGTCCAAATTAGAACGCACCAAAAGCAGTCCTGCCGGTCCTACTTCTGGGTGCAGGATAGTCACAAGTACCGGAATTGCAGTCGATGTAAGTTGTGTGCGTGCAGCTCGGCTATAAATAGATGCGTATATATAGAGCTAGTAAGGACTGGAAACATCACATAAACACAACGTAGCGAGCGTAATGATGAAACCACCAATAGATTCTATGACGTGCTGAAGTGAAAAGTTCGGTATTAAATTGGTGTCGGTTGTATTCTGTTCGGAGACTCGGCTGGCGAATATATCCCCAACCAACACATTCGACTTCATGATATAGAGTATATATATACCAATCATATTCTTCTTATCTTACTCACTTCTAATAGGATATCTCTACCAATCACATCCAACCTATCTTACCAAGTACTAATAGAGCGTATCTATATGCCAATCACATCCATCCGATCTCACCAACTTCTATTAGAGAGTATCTATGTCTGAATCACATTCACCCTATCTTCAGTAAATTTCGCTCATCTACCAGTTATAAACACAAATGCATCTGTAGCACTCGCACGCTTGTCAAGCCAGCATGCTAAACGGGCTATTGTTTTCCTTGACTGCTCCGCAGCCAGACTCCATAAAGATCTCTGGCTGTGCACGCGACGCAGCCGACCCATTCACCTTTCTCTATAAGATACACTTCGGAAAGACGGCCAAACAATACATCTACCGCAGCTACGACGACTTCTTCGCCATGCACGTGCAGATATGTGGTATGGGCAACATGTGTGGAAGCATGTGAGGGTTGTAGAATGTAGTAGTGTGTGTGTGTGCTACCTGTGTGTAAGCTGTGTAAGCATGTGAGGGGCTGTTGTGGTGTATGCCTGCATTGCGGTCGATCTACGGTGTGTTTATATACATAAACACATCCAAGCATACGAGTCATCACAATCTATACGCACTCTCGCGACCTTTGTATGTGTGTGTGTGCGTGTCAAATGGGTCGTTTGCCGTCCATCACGAGGTCTATTGAACAGTACAAAAAGGTCAAACGACAAACCTGTACATATAATTTCTTTTGTTTAAATCAAGCTCTCGAGAGGGCGGGGGGCGAGTCCTCGTCAATGTTATGTGCACGAAGTTGATCTGTGTTATATATATATATATATATATATATATGTGAGGAAGTGATGACAACCTCATGGACCACAGCTGCTTACGTATAGTAGTGCGCCTGAGCTGATACTCCGTGTCGTAGTATAGTAAGTCTTCTTATGTGTCGTATACATGCTCTGCTGGGTTTTACTTGTACATGGGTCGCCACATGCAGCCGTATACACGCACGCGCATATGTGACCGTGTGTATAGCATGAGCATGTGCTGAAGGAAAAATGTCCGTTGCGTTGCCCGCAGACGTGATTGCTGCACTCCATCTGTGTGCACGCATGTGTTCTTCCTATCCGTCGCATGGTATAACTCATGTGTCTATCTTCGCACTCACCCATCAAAGATAAAAGGATGTCTGTGACAGCGAACGAGTATAGGTGTCGGGTTGTTGTTGTGGTTGGGATCTGCGTACTATAATACAGGCGTCCAGGCTCGCACAGCACCTGAACCACATTCTGTAGGACCTTTACCACACGTCTGAAAAACGGAGTGAACCCAATGACACGCTATACCTTAAATACATACGAAGATGTACCAAAATTTCGATACAAACGGCATACTCGAGTGCACACAGACGACGAGCCATACATGGGTGTGAGTCAGTATTGTTGGAGGTACGAAGCCATACATCCAAAACATAGAAGCACCATTGGCATGTGTATATCTGTGCATTTGGCTGGAGCCATGCGTATGCACCCCACGCAAACGCAGGCAATTGATTGGATCCCAAAACAGAACAGCACACACCTTCCCCGCAGCTACCCTCCCACTCCCACTTACACTTGCACGCGTGTCTGTGTATTCTCTCAGCCGAATACGCCACACTCAGGTCGGCCGAGAGTATACTACCAGAACTCATACCACCCAGGACCACACTGTCAGAAGAAGCCGCAATGGACTTGCAGCAACCACTGGCCCAATACTTGATAGTATGTTGTATGCAAGAGCCTGTAGATTAAAGCCTGTGTGTGGCTTTTGTATGTGTGTGTGTGTAGGTATGTATGTATGTGCTTGTGTGCTTGTATTATTCTAATAATTATATGTATATGTAGGTATGTTTGTCCCTGTGTGCTTTTGTTACTCTACTATACGTGTATGTAGGTATGTATGTTCATGTGTGCTAGTATCATACTACTATTTCATGTGTGTATGTAGTTAGTATGTCCATGTGTGCTTGTATCATGTTACTATTTCATGTGTGTATGTAGATATGCATGTCCTTGTGTACTTGTATCATTCTACTGATTCATGTGTGTGTATCGGTATGTTTGTGTATGTAGGTATTATTTCCTTGTGTGTTTGTATCTTGCTACCAAATCATTCGTGTATGTAGGTATGCATGTCGTGTGTGTGGAGGTATGTATTTCCTTGTGTGTATAGGTATCTATGTCCTTGTATGTGTATAGGTATGTATGTCCTTGTGTGCTTGTATCATGCTACCAATTCATGCGTGTATGGGTTAGTATTCATTATCTGCGCTTATACGATCTTTATAATTCCGTAGTGAGCATCAATGCATCTGAACATCTCATACGTGATTTCTATATTGCATTGATCAGTATACCTGTATGTATCTGTGTATGTTTATATCCGTATATGTGTGTTTTACGTTTGCCAGTCGATGTGTATTCGGAATGTGCCTGCGTATATATCGTGAGTATTCTAAATATGCTCAGATTTTTTTCTTCTCATTTCATTTCACTCGTCCTTTTAAGACGTATACATGTGATCTACGTGTGCATGTCCTGCCTACCTACTATAAGCTCGGTCATGCATTGGCATTCTAGGCTCAACATGCGAAATCTCCTCATACTGACATGCCCCAGGATAAATTCTCACGTGCAAGATAGCTTATCTATAGTTACTGAGATCGAGTGCGTATGTGGTGTTGTATATACAACGGCTCATGTCATTGTACTGCTCTCTCGATGTGCAGGATATCATCAATCTACCCAGGCTGTCGAATTCCTTATCAATTATCGAGAACTTCCTGGTGTCACCCAGCGATGTCAATCCGGAAGCGAGGATAGCTCAAAACGTACAAGAATTGCCGTGTACGTATTCTCACAAAACGTTGAACATACATACATACATACAAACACACTACATACATAGATATTTATATACTTATATATATATATATATATATATATATATATATATATATATATATATATATATATATATATATATATATATATATATGTGTGTGTGTGTGTGTGTGTGTGTGTATGTATGTATGTGTGTGTGTGTAATAGTCTTATGTATTTTATTTTATTTTTACTCGTCTATTTTTTGGTAGTATAGCTGTGATCTAATTTTCTTTAAGGTCTTGTTTGTAGAGGCATAGATGTGTGCTCTGGTTATTTCATTACTTTTTTATACTTGGATATTCGTGTGTATTCAAAAACAATTAACTCGTTTGGGGGTGGTGGTTGGATTATATCTAATCGACGCAGATTCCATATATCTGCTCAAGTATTTCTGATTCATATTATATTTTTTCCTGGTATATAGTGGCGCCTTTTCCCTGGGGCCAGTGCGGCGACAACGTCTAGTAAACTCGCCGGTACCCGAGCCTCATGCGAACGGTTGCTTTCAGTTGCCTTTAGGACTATAACGACTAAGGTTATCGAGGGTTTAGGTGCTCTGTATATCCTGATTCCTTTCGTAGGGAGGTGCAGGATTAAAGAGTTGTTGGAAGCCTGTCGTACTTGAAACGGAGAACAATGGATGCACAAATATGTGAATGTGCAAGCGGCTCGGTCTCGTCTAAACACGCTTGGACAGCTGTGATAAGCAACAGAACGTCTCTCCAACCCTTCAGAGATAACATTCGAATCGAAATATTTCCGATCGATGTCTGTACTTGAGATATTGGATTTAAAACCATGATCTATGTCAATCCACGTAGAGTACACAACAGTAAGAAAAATAAACTAAATAAAAAGTCCCTCACCTGGACAGTGGATCACTGAGAGGTTTCCTACTTTTCGGATGCACTCATGTTGTCTGGTAGAATGCATCCTTAACACAGCGACAACATAACGACTAAGTGGGTGAGAAGTTACGATAAGTGTTCAGATGAAAGTTTGTCATGCACAACATAGCCAATGGTTGATTATACAAGCTCGTTCGTTGTCCAATTAAAGAGTCCTGTGAATACGCAAGGAGCAAGCATAGATGGGAAGTTTTTGAACAGCAGGTGTGTACTTGTTTGATTCTGCCTTTAAGTTAACTCAAGCTCTAGAGGACATACACCCAACCCCTATGATCGATATACGTAGATGACCGTATCCGTGCTCAAGAAGCTAGAATCTACCTCCTTGGAATCTTACAGGTCAACTAAAGGGAGGGTCTGAGTCTAAGAGGGCAAAGCCCTCTATCTGATTCATATGTCATACAAACCTTTGGAAGACTATCTACAAGCTGACGTGTTTCAAGACTCGAAACTCGTCAGTCATCAACTCATCACTCAAGTCAAAGTTGTAAAACTATTTTCAAGTGATGGATAATAATTTGAGACTGTTGGAACTTGGGAGTCCGGAGACATGGACTGATGGAGTAAACTGTATACAAAAAGTATTCGAAATTCAACCAATCAGCAAACAGGTTTCGTGCCTGCCGATTTATACTAAATATTTCTACTTGCCCGTCTGTTGAGTGTTGTCCCACTCTTGTATTTGCTTATCTTGACACGTTATCTTATACTATATATATGTACGGCTCGGAGGCACCTTAAACAAGTACATTATATACACACAATATAAACGACACACAACAAGATGTTGCAAGCTGAGAGTTTACTGGGCCCTACGCAGATTGGCATCATGAACGCGCTTCGCACAGGCAACACATTTCTGGATTTCGCTTTTTGCCTAATTGTGCCGATTGTATTCTCTGCATTCGCGGTATATATAAAAGAGTTTAACACAATCTGTTGGAGCTTATGGGAGAGATTATGGAAGTACGATGATTCGTATACGCGACATATTATTCATGAGACGGCAGAAAACAAATACGGCCCAGTCTACGATGTGGATCAAAATAATCATATTCTGCACAAAGCTATACTGGAGTATGTCACTCATAATTGTGACTTAAGCTTCTCTGGGGGAGACTTCCGCTTGGTCTACAATGCTAAAACGGTGGAACAGGCTTATGAATGGGGTATCGAGGACGATGGGTCGGTGTTTCAACAGTTGCAGTCATTCGATATTATCACAGAGCCACCGCCCAACGAGTCTGTGGATGTGGGGAAGCAGGTATATTTGACTATTAGTAATGCTTCAACATCTGAGCAGGTAGGGAAGGAATCATTCTCTACTTAGACAACGTCCGACTACATTCTCACCGCACATGGCCAGGATGCCAGGCAACGTGTAGATGAGTATGTACAGCACGCTTACCAGTGGTATATGGACTATGTGGCAGCGCAGAGAGACGTTGCGAGGTACATGTACTATAAATATTTCAATCCGTATAGGTACGAACCATAAGTGCCCAGATAGAAGGTTTCTTAGCCGTTGGTTAACGATATATAGACTAGACCGGTCACGTACTGTAAATATTTCAATCCATATAGGTACGAACCATAAGGGCCCAGATAGAAGGTTTCTTAGCCGTTGGTTAACGATATATAGACTAGACCGGTCACGTACGTCATAAGATCTGCGACCAAGGGAAATGACTTAGGGGAAAGAAAGACATAACAATGTGATTTACAAACGCTATGCATTGAGTAATGGCAAAACGTTCAACTCAATGTTTTTCCCTCAGAAGCCTGCACTGCTCCGATTGCTGGATCATTTCAAGCATCATACGGGAATGTTCTCGATTCCATCATCCCAAATAAGATAACACTTCTTCTGCGTGGCTCTCCCGGCACTGGCAAAACAAGTCTCATTAAGGCACTTGCGCAACATACATTGTCAGTGTCCCGCTGGATAGGATCAAAACTAATCAAGATCTCATGGATGTGGTTTTTGAACAGTGTTATCAAGTTCAGGGCAACGACTTGCCGATGAGGCACGAGTTTGAAAAGGTCGTTTACGTGATGGAGGATATTCATTGTGCGAGCAAGGTTCTTTTTGCTCGTGATTCAACGTTAACGAACACTCTCACTGGGACTTCAGATGGCAGTCTTCTACCCAATTACATGGTTGCTCCGAGCACAGTACTGGAGAAACACAACACACATGGCACGTTGACGCAAGACATGTTGGATAAAAAGAAGGCGAGTAAAGGGACCTCGCTTCGTGTGGCTGGCGACGATGATCTGAACCTAGCTGGTCATCTGAATGTGTTGGATGGCATTGTAGATTGCCCGATCGCATTGTGGTCATGACTATCAATCATCCGGAGAAGCTGGACCCAGCGCTGATTCGACCCGAGCGAGTTAATTTTACTGTATATTTAGGGTTTATTCAACCCGCCGTAGCAATGGAGATGTTGGCCCACTTCTTCTAGTGTGAACTATCACCTTATATGCAAGACCCGGTGACCCGATCATTGAAGACAGCCATTCGCACATTTACTCCTGCTGAGATAGAGCAGTTGTGCTACGAATACGACACTATGGATGAAGTACTCGAAGCGCTTACAACAGTTGCTTCGAAACCGAAAGAAATTATTTCGGCTCACCACTATACTCCAGCAAAGTTTAAACAAATATCAACATCAGATAGCTCATTGGAAGACGCGGGTTCGATCAATTTGACTGTTATTATCCGACATCAGAGAAAGAAAAGGAAGTCTCATTAGAAGATCTTTGTATCATGGATATACTGTAAGGTAGAACGACACGATGCTTGCGATACAACTATAATAGCATGAATATAGACCATATAGTAAAATAGTAGAATTAGATAATTCCAACCATCTTCCTGACAAAAAACTATTCTAGCTCTTCAATAACGATTCTGCCGTATCAATTATGCTTTAATTTCTGCAAGCGTATATATACAGAGAGTACTGACGACGCTTAATCGCACTCATTTACTATTGTACATATACTTTTTCTGAGTGATGTCTTCAGTGAATTTGTGGCGGGGTATACAGGACGTATGCGCTCTGAAGGCTTTCGATAAAAGTTATGTTTTCTTTGTAAAGGACGATTTCGGCAGTAAACGACAATGCCTGTAGAAGATAAGACGCAGCGGTTTATACTCTGAAATTGAAGTATATATATCATATTTAGGCTTGGCTTTCATTTTGGTAGAATATTGAATGTTGTATTGCCCGATCATTTTTTTGTCCATCCAATCCCACTCATTTCTTTTAATTTAACGTCGCTCCCTGAATGGTATTGTATATCCTGTTTCTGTTCTGAAGTTCTTAGCTCTACCACTATTCACCTTGTATAGTTGCCCTAGTGGCACAGTCAGCGACACGGGAACAGTCTTCACACAGAGCTAGCTTGCCATATCATAGATCGTCATTGGGCAATCGATTGAGTTTGAGGGATCTACTTTAACGAAGTTTGAACAAATCGTGAAATAATATATACCTCCCCTTTCCCTTTTCTGAAACGTTTGATGATTTAAGCTCAAGCGTGGTCATTTTTTTCAGAGATGGTACGCTAAAAATCCACTTAAAATGGGAACAAAAGACAGGAAGAAATAACACCATAGATTATCGTGGGAGGCATAAAGTATGAAAGGAACTGCATGGTCAATTCACTACTCTATCAATACAATGATACGAACAGCAATATAATGAAACGATCTAGTACTACCCTTCTCGCCGCACAGGTAATCAATCTTGTTGCCGTTTAATAGGGCTACAACGTGCAAGTCATGGGAGGAACATGCACGTCATGACTGTCCCAAGACATTTTAACTCCAGTACTGCCTATAATGAGTGTGACTAGCCTACAAAAGAGGGTTCATCTGCTTCTGCAAAATCTGCTGCGATGCTCGGAAGTAGAATAGCATATGAATATGCGTACGCAATGGTAACCAAGCAAGACGGTTTAATACCGTGGATGAGACCGAAACAAAAAGTGACTATGTGAGATAATACGAAAAGTGATATATATATACATATCTCGCACTTCAATGAGGTAAAAAAAAGAAATCATAATTGACACGAAAATTTGAGACTAAGTCGGATATTGAGTACCAAATATAACACATCAAGTCTTTCACAACGGCGTACAAAAATATATATATGACTGAAACAGTCTATGAGACAAAAACCAAGACTTAATACGCGACGGGCACAGCCTCGGTAACTGGAACCGCTTATAAGATAGTGATTCAAAAACGCGATCGACACGACCTCGGTATTGAAATAGAACCGCTAATATAAGTTAGAAATTCATATAAGGTGTTTTTAAAAGTACGAGACTGATACAGCTATTGTCAGTAAACCTCTCCTGCAACAGAGTAAAAGACTGAATACGAGGCCATTATAGCTACAGTCACTCTCAGGCCAACACTGAGCACTCGCAGTCAGGACCTCAGCCTCCCAGCCTCCCTCAGGCCGGCTTGTCTATTTGACCATAGTCTAGATAGTAGAGTACTTTTTTATTTATTTAGAGCCTGTCGAGGCAGAAGCCTTTTTTTTTATAGAAAACATAAAAAGTTAATAAAGAGTCCGGCTTCCAAAATCCAAACTTCCAGTGTTTTTGTTTTTGTTTTTAAAAAAATATAAAGACAAAAAAAATACTGTCCAACGACATTTATTTTACTTTAAAATAACACCAAAATATTTATGATGAACATTGCTGATTGTGATTTCTGACAGTGCGAGACAATTCCAGAGGGCCATAAACTGTTCTATTTAGGAGGCTATGAAAAAATCATTAAAAAAATGTTTTCCGACGCACTGACGCACTCGACAACACAGGCGACAAAAATATGTATTTGTTTTGGAACGAACCAAAGAACTCAACTAGAGCGCTGATATGTCCAATAATGCCAGAGTATATATGCCCTAGAAAGCCGCAATTGAGTTTTTTGAAAGAAGTCATGCGACTATAAAGCGGACGCGCCAAATCTTCATGAAATCATATTAAAGCATTGAAGTAGTATGCGATTCGATATCAAGCGGAGATCACAGGCTGCCTCGTTGGCCGGCATTCTTTTTAGCATTCTTGTAATATGTATTTTATTTGACGTACGCGCAATGAAGCTGGATGAATTGCTTTTCCAGAGGAAGAATAAGCACAACATATTATTGCCGCCTTTCGGTGAAAATAAGAACTTGGTAGTTGTAGCTGGCGCTAGGCCGCAGTATTTTGAAGTTGTCTTTGCCAACGTACAAAATCATTTTGGCGAGAAATGGGACTGTCTCGTGTACCTGTACGAGGATGATATACCACAAGAGTTTTTGAATCCGCTCGAAGAAGTCTGCTATGTCCATTTACTACCGAACAGGGAATGGGGTGACTATTTGTACTTAATTTCACCCCTATTTTCTGATAAATACAACCATATCGCGATCATGTTGGACGATGTGTACTTGCCCGCTACCGGCAAAAGGCGAGTCGATCTCCCTGAAATGTTATATCGTATGGAAAGACATGAGATAAGCGTCCTGGGGCCTGCCATAGCGGGTGCCCATCGACTAACAAACCAACCTAGTTTCGAAAAGTGTGTGTACGAAGTGAATGATATCGAAGTGTTCATGTCGATATATAGCAAGGCTGCTTGGAGATGTGCCTGGAGTTTTATGGAGTATTGGAACCACAGTGGATGGTGTTTGGACATTTGCTATCCATCACTGTGTCCAGCATTCAAGCAAGCGATCGATCACACAATGGTGGCTTATCATTTGCCCCGACAAAAACCTGAGGAGAATACTACAGAGTACGATACATTAAGTATAAAGCGCCTGGGAGGGCGTACATTGCATGATATAGTGGGTCTGACCGACGCTACGCCCACGTATAACGGGGAAAAGACACTGTGTGAACTAAATAGGTGTAAAATGGAAAAGCCACAGATGGAAAAGTTATACTGTGGTAATAATGTCGCAGCGGATAAGCCAGTTAAGGTGGAGGCGAAAGACCTCGGTATCACAAATATTACATAATCCGATAGCACGCCTTTTATCGTTCTTCAGTTCCAATTTTATGCATATAAAATACTTAACAAACTCTGTACCGATATAATGTCACGAGTAAACACAATGAGTGCTGCATGACCACACAATGCGACATACAGTATATTTCTAGGCTCCGTTAAAACTTTAAAACCTCTTGCATTGACAACTGTACATACAGTACTTCCCCCCTGACCCCCCCCTCCTCCCCCTCCCCTCCGCCCCCCCCCCCACCATCCAAACTAAATATACGATGTATAAAATTCACGGTCCCGAACTTTCATGTTTTGTATTTATTTTGATCGCAATCAGCTGCTGTCATCAAAATTCAAAACTCAAAATTATCAAAGAATCCCATAGGGCATAAAATATACGTTTTGCGTTTAAACGTATAAACGTGGCCTCGCCCCCCTTATGGTCGACTCATTGTTCTCCTTGACCTCGTATCATATACACGACACCAAACAGTCGATGTAACAGTGATGCGATGAACTAGCGCTAGCGACATACAACCATGATGGGATACAAGCTGACACATTGTTCCGAGGTCGTGTGTGCATGGTGTATAATTTTATGGATAGGTATCTCCATACCTCTCACCACAGGAACCCTACACGCTGGTATAGTCACCGAAGCCTTCGTCGGTGCAGAAGAGTATAATGAACAGCTGACGATCAAGCCATTGCATAACAATGACCTTCTGCTAAATTTCCAGTACACCTTTGAGAGACCCCACATTGTCGCACCCCGTACGTAGATAGATCAGCTTGGTTGTGTTCTTGCATGAAGTGTATTCTGCTGAGATCTCTGCTTGACTGTGTTGATACCGGGTGTGCGAATTACCTATGTTTGCGTGTTTGTGCCATGTGGTTCAATTTTGATTGTTCTCCTAGTCTGTGTATTTTATGTCGTGTACTAAATTATTTCTGACGCTCATATAAGCACCATCGACCTTATATCTGAACTCGATGTGACGTACACAGACACTTAACGCCTCATGTTTATAATATTCGCAGTCTTGCGTAGCTGGTCTGTACTTGCGTTGTTGTTGTGATGTGGGGTTGAATAATCCGGGACACCGCTATCAGCTATAGAATACAATTATTGCACAAGCTGCTTATATCAAGAATCCATACACAAGAGTATGCTCACGTATTCAGTTGTGACTAGACCTATTCAAAGTTAAGAATAACTTTCAATTAGTCACAGCATGATTAAGTTCAGCGGATTGACTTGTTTGAGAGTCTTCCATATTCAGCGGCCTCGTTTGCAGTTGCTAACACAGTTTTAGCACGGGGTGTGCATGTGCATTTTCATGTCTTGCCAAACTTGCCTACGCGCCAGCGCTTTAAACAATAAATACTGATATCACATTACCGCCACTACGTTAGTGCACACCACGCAAGACGACATACTAAGGATACCTTTATATCAAGTTTAAATCAATCATTGTGCGTGTTATTCGGTGAGCAGACTTTTTGGTATACTCTACTATCAGACTATGATCTACGGGGTTGTAAACCTGGCAGCAAATCGTTATTTGTTATCGAGTACGTTGCCCTGATTTGCATTTGCATATGTTTGTATCTTTCATATGCACATCATATATATATATATATATATATATATATATATATATATATATATATATATATGAATGTATATATATATATATATATATATATATATATATATATACTGTATATAATATAAATTACACTTCTATACATATATGTATGTATATATATATATATATATATATATATATGAATATGTATATATATATATATATATATATATATATATAATATACATAATATATAATAATCATTAACTTGTATATGCGTTATTTATATATATATATATATATATATATTATGGATGTTATATATATATACATATATATATGTATAATATATGGTATATATAAATAAAATCAATATCTGTATATATATTATATTTATATATATATGTATGTATATATGTTTCTATGCATATGTAATGTAATGTACATATACATGCATGTACATATATACACACACACACAATAATACATCATCACACAACATTACATCATATACATGTATGTATGTATATATATATATATATATATATATATATATATATATATATGTATGTATGTGTATGTATGCATGCATATATATATATATATATATATATATATATATATATATATATATATATATATATGTATATAGATTTAGATACATATACAAATTTATATATATATATATATATATATATATATATAGTATCATTTTTATAATCTGATCCTCAGATGTATCAATATTTACCCAATTGTGACCCTCTCATGCCTTGTTTATCTTGGCTGTTCTACACAAGCCAAGGTCAATCGGCTCAGAGCGTACCAAGATACGCAATACTCACCAGTATAAGTATGACTCCAAATGTTTATTCCTAATTCTTTATCCTACCGGAGAGGAGTCCTGAAACATGGAGTGAGGGCATGTTTAGCGAGTGAAATGGGCAACTGGCTGCTATTTAAGCAAGAGCCTCACCCTCAGCAAAGTACTACGTGGACGCACCGACGGTGTACTTTCATGCAATCACATAGACATATGCGAATACATAGCTCTAAAACGCTGAAAAATGTAAAACATTGTAAACCTACAACTTCAGAGTTATCCGCTCACAAATCCCAGCATGCTATATCGCAGGCACATTAGGGAGCTACATTCTTATACAATGTATATACGCAGGTGCACAATCGCATATGAACCACAGGCGTATATGTGCAATCGTACATGAACCACATATACTTAAGTGTAATGTGTGTATGGATCACGTATTTATATTTTGCAATCGTATATAAACCACAGTTATCAGCGCCAATATTGTGAGTATTGTGCTCCTTTGTGCTATTGTAAAGAGTGACTAGCGGACGTTGTTCACACATCAACAACCACTTCGTACATCCCTTCCCAGTGTTTCTTCGTGGGCGCAACCGATCTGTTCGGAAGTCGCGCTGTGAGCGAGTTAAGTGACTTTCAGTACAATCGCCGTAAACGACACAACTCGTAAGTGAAGTGTTATCCACAAACACAAACACAAACACCCACACATACACACTTATCCGCCATTCCTCACTCGGTATATACCTCTCTACCACCGCTTACAGAGACGCACTTCTCCGTGTTCCCTCGTGGTGTTGCTGAACTCTTAGATAGCACTGGTGTGACAGAGTTGAGTGTCTCTTTGACTCAGGGTCGTTGGCACCAAGAGAGATGGGGCCTGCCCATTATTTCCACACCCACGGGCGCAGAGGTTTGGGGAAGATTCGAGGGGAGTAATATGACAGAGTGAGTGACGGCTTGTTTGCCGTATTATCGGTGTTTTTAGGGATTGCATCTCTCAAATTAATGTATAGTGTGTACAGACATTCAATATCGGCTTCACACAAATACGAGGCACACGAATACATTTGTAGTAAGTACACAGATGTATGACTGCAAGCAGTAGTGTAATAGTGTGTGTTCTTAGTCGCTCCGTGTCGCACGACTAAACATGTGTACTTTCAGGCGTATTCAACATGTACATACCTTCGTTTTGTTGTGCGTGGTTATCAGGGTCATACCGGAGGGACATGTGTATATCATAGACTGATACAGATGGAATTTATTCGATCGCTATAGATATCTACATACATGAGTCAACATGTGTGTGGCCATGTATGACATGACAATATATACTGGTATTTTGATCACTGAACCTTTCAGCTTTCCTCACAGGACGGAGACAGACGAGTCATGGCAGTCTCTTACCCAAGGCCTGGCTGGACTCCTGTGCGCATCACTTAATTTCATTCAACCGGAGAACACGGGCAAACCCGTTATGTTGTTTGGTGCTGAGGGTATGGGAGAAAATACTATAGCGTATAAATAGATACACTTTGTGATATATTTCAATTTTATTGTGTTCATAAGCACAGGTGTATGTGTGTATATCTTGAGATTAGACATCATCGCCCACGTCAAATGTATATTTGTACACAGCTCTGCAGTACGTGATAGATTAAGATATGTAAAAGTAGGTGTGCATATGAACTCACTCATACATAAGCCTTCGAATATATAAACAAACTACGTCAATTCACATTAAGGTTCCGATGGGCGCCTTGGCGCAGGGTCACCTTACCGTTACGCTACTCTTTCTCGCGAGAATGTGTGCACTGAAAACTTAACCCCGTTCGTGAAACTTCTACCATGCCGGGCTAAGGTATGTGTTTCATAACTCGAGTCTTACCTGCTTGCTTGCTTGAAGCACGGCAGTGATTGACATATACTGTGTTTATAGCGTTATTTAATTTGCTCAGTATTTCAAATACATGCACGTATCTGCAAGGAATATATACACCCAGCTCGTTGCCACCCTCGCCATACGCACTGATGTGATCACCTCTCGTTGTGCAAACTTTGAACTTAGTGATTGCTACGCACAAGCGAGTTGACATACATGTGTTCGCTCCCGTCGTGTCTGGTACTGTACCCAACTTTCAGATGAGGAAGTTCTGGCTGTATTCAAAACTTCATGTCGTTCTTCCATGTGGGATTTTTGCGTAGCATTCTCGTCAGTACGCCATTGTACGCTCAAAATGCATATGTCGGGAATCTCCGAATATTTATACAGATACATATTCTAACTAAACTACCCGAAAGTTGTTGCTAGGTGATTATCCATAAACTCAGTATTGCATGCTTTTTAATCTCTGTCCCTGCATCTGAGTGTACATTTATTCGAACACTTCTGCATTTTCTTCGTTCGTACATATCCTTCGCATCTGGCTCGGCGACAATAGCCGCATACACATCCGTCCTAGTCATACACAGCCTCTCCCCAATTCCCTCCCCGACTGCCTGTGTACCGATTAAATCGCGCTATTTTCTATAGTCTATATTGTACCCACACTCATACGCCACCCCTCCCTCATCCCACAGTCGGGCCTTTCAAATGCACTATATTATGATATGCCTACGCTCATATATATAACCACTCCCGCACCTCACAGGCGGACCTTTCAAATGCACTATATTATGATATACCTACGCTCATATAAAACCACTTCCTCATCCCACAGGCGGTCCTTTCAAATACACTATATTACGATATAACTATACTCATATAAAACCACCCCCTCATCCCATAGGCGGGCCTTTCAAATGCACTATATTATGATATACATACACTCATATAAAACCACTCCCTCGCCTCACAGGCAGGCCTTTTAAATGCACCTATATTATGATATACTTACACTCATATAAACCACTCCCCCGCCTCACAGGCAGGCCTTTCAAATGCACTATATTATGATATATCTACACTCATATGAAACCACTCCCTCGCCTCACAGGCAGGCCTGGCAAGCATGATGAATGCATACACTGTGTTTGACTCGCTGTTCTCTGCGCTGTCTGTCCATGTGCGCACGGAGTGTGTCGATGACACGTGTGAGTATAAGAAGCAGGTGCTGGTGCTAGCCGTGAATGTGGTGCCCACACGGGTGAATCAAGAGCCGTCGCAACCGCTGCCAAAACAGTATCGTATGTGTTTTAAATAGGTTCTATAATATGTATGGTATATATTCTAGAGGGTTGAAAGGAAAGTGTCGTGGAAGTGCAGGGCTGTGTGTGCATGTGCGTATGTACATGGCCCTATATCAGTCACGCGCGCCTGCTCAGGGCTCATATCTGTGACGGCTAGTGACAAGGCAGCTGCTACAGGTGTGTGTAATACCTCCGATAGTTTATTCGAACCAGTCTCAGCTTGTACATATATAATGCAGTATGCACGACGGAATGTGTAAGCCTTATGAGGAGCATATCCAGGAATGAACCTTGGAAGTCTGACTGCATGGATCTATGTGTGCATGTGTTTTTGGTTAGCTGTGTATTCTGTTCTCCAAAGAGATGCATACGCTTATTTGTAATAGCCCACGTACGTACTCATACTGGCAATCCCTTCTTGTTAGAAATTTTCAAACATTTAGTGGAACCCCTGGAGAGATGTACACATCTGGGGGGGATGTGGAGGCAAATATGCAAATGTTGATGCTGAGTCATTCTTTTAATGCATATGTGTCCGAAATGTTTAAAAAACTGTGTAGTCTGATCTGACTGATGATGTACATGCACACTTCCGCATATTAGCACATGTTAGTTTGTATATAGTTATCTTATATATGGATATATGCGTATGAAAGAACTAAACTGAAAAGTTCAAAACATTTGCCGTTTCTGAGTGTATTCTTGAGTATTTTCAACTGTGTGCACGATATTTATACGAACAGATGTGTGCATGAAAAATACGCTAGCAGACTGGACATCAAACCTCCGCCGCATGGATTGCATTTTAAACTCCGACGGCAGTCGTCTGTTTCCATACGATTGTTTCATCGCACTACGTCATGATTTCACCCTCACAGATTGGAATCTGGGAGATTTACTCAAAGCTTCTCTAAATTCGGCGTGTGCTGTTGCCACGAACTCCGAGGTTAAAATAGTAACCACTGATTGGCTGGGGGTTAACCGAATCACACTCAATAAAGCTCCTTCGCACACGGTTGAACACGGCGTGTATGCTATAGACGTATACCCGATAGTCTTCGGTGAAGGTAGCAGAATTGTCTACGTGTACGTATGTGTCTACTTGCTTGTGGATAAGTTGCGTGGGATATATATATATATATATATATATATGATGTCCTTATACCCGATCGTCTACATATTGACATGTGTGCGTACTATGCCTATGCATGCTTATGTATGTGTACGAGTATGCGTGTAGACCTGTATAAATCTTTGCCTTTTTGCTCAACCAGAACTTTCCTGTCTTGTCTGGGCATTTTCCATACATTTGTAACAGAAGGAGATCGCATGCGAAAATTCAGTGTTTCAGGAGAGGGTTTCCCAAATATAACAGACCATATTTTCAACCTCAACGTTGTTTAATTATCGTTTTCGTTCCGCAGGATCGGCAGTACGTGTTACCGAATCTTTACTCAGGCGCGAAATACCTAATTGAATGCAAAACGTCAATATTGGTGAATTGTGAACTTTGTATTGCCCTGTTCCTAACATGATCATTTACTTGGTACAATTACATCAGTAACTGTACGATCTCATGGTGCCGTGTATTGTCACTACTGGCTTGAGCTACATCGAACACCAGGCGATCTGATAGCCAAGCCGGTTAGGCTTTCATGTCAAATACTACAGTATTCGGATCCACAAACACCTGAATACTACTGATATCAAAACGAGCCTAAAACTCTGACTGCTTGCTATTCTTCTGTTAGGTTTAGACCTGAGTGGAACGGTCCTAGCCCACTCCCAAGGCCACACAGCGCATGAACCTTATAGTCCAGTGGCAGTCCATCAGGTGTTAACAGGTATGAAGGCAACCACACCGGTGGGTGTGCACACCTCGTTGCACGCACATATAAGCTACAGCAGCCCTTTGAGAGCTGAGAGTCCAACAACCTCGACCAACATAGTCTCTACTGTTGTTCCTGTTCAGTCAACCTAAAGGTCGCAGACGTGTCCGTGTGTGTATTTGTACCCTTTTCCTTGCAATTATGATATTTAATATGATGGAAGTAGCCTTAGCGTATATGTTATCCTCGTTAGTGCGTTCATATATTTGAAATCCTCTTCTAGTTCCGAAGGGGTTCGCGCATCTCGTGGTCAATACCAATACCAATATGAATAACAAATACCAATACCAATACCAATACCAATACCAATGCCAATACCAATGCCAATACCAATACCAATACCAATACCAATAACGATACCAATACCAATACCAATACCAATACCAATACCAATACCAATATCAATATCAATAACAATACCAATACCAATACCAATACCAATACCAATACCAATACCAATACCAATACCAATATCAATATCAACAACAATACCAATACCAATACCAATACCAATACCAATACCAATTCCAAAACCAATACCAATACCAATACCAATACCAAAACCAAACCAAAACCAAAACCAATACCAATACCAATATCAACATCAATAACAATAGCAATAGCAATACCAACATTAATACCAAAAATAATACCAACGCCAATTCCAATGCCAATACCAATGTCAATATCAATATTAATACCTTCGGCACAGGCTACGGACAGCAGAAAGGGGGCCTCACAGTCACCATAGCCAACCACCAAGACAGCGCCACAGAGGCCACCTTCTACCACACCATCCCGTCGTTCGTGCGCGTCTATTTCCATACGTTGGCGGTGAATTGTGCCGATTGCGATGAGACCCACCCAAGTACGTATCGTATGTGTGATTGCATATATATATATATATGTGTGTGTGATGGTACATATGTACATGCGTGTGAGTGCGATATAGGTTATTTACGTCGTGATCTACAGATCCAATCAGTTGTATGATATGCGTCTCGTCGCACTAGTCAAAGAGTGGTACCTCATCAACCATTCACTTGCGATCATGCGTATTCCACATCCGTGTTACTTTTTTATCAGACCCCTGGGCCTGGATGGGCCTCAAGTACCAGAAAATATCAATTTCATACTCTCACTTATACGTTTTCGATACTTGTGTATACAGTAATGACTCACCGACGGCTGGCACCATCACGTGACCGACAGCGTCCAATGGAAATTGAGATCAGGATGGTATGTGCAAAGTACGGTCACTATGAGAGCTAAGAGCATCTGCACAACATGGTTTTGACGGCGTTTACTCGGCCGCGTGTGTTCACCTGTGACTAACTATTGTGTATCGTAATATCATATTGACATGAAGTGCCGGTTTTGAATGTATTTATCTGCACCAAACCTACTTCTGATCCATTGGTAGGTCCACAACTCAGTGCTGTTCCTTGTCTACAATAGTACCGAACTTTCACACTCTATACACCTTGTGAGTCCCGTTAGCCGCTAAGTATGTGTGTTTCACATATTCTCATCCGGGTGCGCTTGTGCGAGCCCATTCGTGTGGGCAATACTTGTGCGTGGATGTCGATGGCCTGTTTGCATTGCAGGTGTCACGTCATCATCTTATCCGGTGCTGACGCTGTAGGAGCCTTTCACGGCATGGGCACTTACCAAATATATAATTAGTCGGGTCATTTGGTACAAGGCAATACATCGACGGGCCGCAGTTCGTTACGTTACGATGGTCTGTCCGCTCTCCTAAGTACTATGCCGAAATGTTTGCGTGTCAATGCCACGAGTGCGATATTCTTTCTACCGTGTTTGCCTTTTCGAGGAGTATACTCTAGAACTCAAGAACATCTGGGTTTGGTTGTACCATTATTTATCTGGTTTCTTCACATGTACACAGGAAAAGCTCTCACAGACATCCTGCGTGTACTCGTTACACTCACAGTCTGCCTGGCCTAAGACTTATGTTATCCATAATGGCACACACTCTGTAAATAAATGCCCATGCCTCACGGATTTGCAGTAAATATATACGTGCATGTCCCCCAACAAACTCATCCACCGAAGGATATACACATACGTGTTTATACCCACAAATGTATTCATCCATTCATATACCTATATTGCCACGCAGAATCTGCCGGCACGAACCACTACCACTGTTTCGCTTGACTTCGAGAAGGCCATGATACGCGCAAGCGAACATCCCCCAGACGCTAACCGAGGCTTCGATGTGGGGTAAGAACCAACTGCATGTATATATGGCAGGTCAGGGTTTAGGGTATAGTAAAGGAGTCTACGAGAACGCGGTAGTTCTGTCTACGTACCTGCAATTGGGCGGGAACACAATAACGACGATTGCTGTTTAAATGTATGGATACGTCCACACAGAACATGGGCATAAATATCCTTTGCGTAGCAGTACACACTTATCCATCGTGTATGTGTACTCTCACATGCACACACGAAACGTGTCACATATACCTTGACACGTTTGACGCTGTCCACTACCCGGTTTAGTTTGTTTCTGTCTGAAATGGACGTTAAACACTGCGCTGAAACTGATGACCCCAACATTACTCTGTTGCACATTCACATATAGCCACGTGATATATTTCATATAGAATGCGTAAGCTCCTACAATTGCCTACCTGCGATGAAAGTGTTTTTTTAAAATACTTTTTTTTGTATTGTGAAGTTCTCATAACTTTTATCACAATCTATTGGCAGTGCGGCTGTCATCGAATTCGAACTTTCGCCTTCTGAGTTCCCATTTAATCAAGCAGGACGAGGCTGTTACAGGTAGATGCATGTCTATATATATATATATATATATATATATATATATATATATATATATATATATATATATATATATATATATATATATGTATATACATACATATATATATATATATATATATATATGTATATGTATGTATGCATGAATGTATGAATATGCAAATAAAACGCGCATATATATATGTATAACATATATATATATAATATATATATATATATATATATATGTATGTGTGTGTATTGTGTGATGATGTGATATGTATGTGCATATATATATATATATATATATATGTATATATATATGGATCTGTATATGATTACATGTATGTATATGTATATATATATATATATAATATATAATATTATGTATATATAATAATAATATATATATATATGTATATATATTATATATATATGTATATATGCATAATGCATGTATGTATGAATAATAATGGAAATAAATGCATATATGTATGTATATGCATAAATATATATTATATATATATATATATAGATCTATATATATGAATTTACATGTACATATATATATAAATATATAAATGCATACATATATATGCATATGTATATGTATATATATATATATGTATATATTCATATAGATATATATGTTCTATATATGTTCTTCTATATACATATGTGTGTGTGTATTTGTGTATATGTGTATCTATATATACATATCTATCTACCTATATATATATATATATATATATATATATCATATAAATGGATGTGTATGGGATGATGTGATTCGACCCCGAGTCTTTGACGAGACCCTTCAATGTATCCAATACTCCAACTGAAATACAAATTACGTCTCTATGCAGCACACATGACAATTGATTTGTCGCGGTAGTCAGAATGCAAGTCTCACCAGTATCGCAATCTTTTTAAGAATTGGCATACGTAGCGCAAAAACAGGATACTATGCTCATGCTCAGTCGGTCTGCTATTTATAATACACAACCACAACGCACTCAACTCATCTGTTAGTGCGCACTATGCAAAGCATGTGCATGTTCCATATGTAGCTCTACACTTCACTCACACAGCGTATAGTCAATTCCATATTTCCATCCCCTCATCTCACCCACTACCCACTCTCACAATACAGAGCAACCACGCCGTTTCGCTATCGCCTGCATTCGGAGACGCTGGTGGTTCCCATGCCTGTACCCGACTTCAGCATGCCCTACAATGTAGTTGTGTTGACCAGCACTGTCCTCACTCTCGTTTCGGGTTTGTGTACAACATATCCACCCGGATATACCGCCGTGTGGAGGTATGTGTATCTGGTGGCTGGTCTCGGTGAAGTTGTGCGCGAGTAGCAGTGCTCATGATTGTCACAGTGTCGGATCGACGGATGCCCACGGTACAAACCCTCAAACACAAACGGATTGATATATATTTATAACATATGTTGCTGCAGTAACTGTATGCCAGTACGTGCGTACGAGATTTATGATCGAATCTGACCCTACTATTTAACATTGTCTACTCTTGGATCTCCTGGATTCGTTCACAATGATCCCTGGTGTTTAGCATTTGTAGTACGTGGCAGCAGTATCGACTTTGACCTAAGCCCTCCACATTGTACTCCCAACAGACGTGACGCGGATCTAGACATCTGCGATCCCCACCGCCGGAAGTAATCGCGTGATAAAAGACACTGTAATTACTTATACGTATGTGGTATTAGCACTGTGTAGATATATATGCGTATGTGGCATTCGTGGTCAAGAGACCTGAAGAGACTGCAAGGAAGATATGCCATCCATTCTCCGCACCAGGCGCTTCAGCCCCAATACACCAAATGCAATGGCTGGGACACAACCTGCAGGATATGGCCCGACCAAAAATAGCTAAACTAGACCTGGGAAACGATATGCGACGAGGCCTCATTGTACGCTGCGATAAGACTCGGAACAGTTGAATCTAAGTACCACGGAGAATGCAGGTGATACAAAATACAGTGCAAAGGGCAGCGCCTGCTGACAGTGTAGCGGAATGGCTCCACCCAGTCCATGACTTTGGGCCCCAAGGCCACTGCAACAACTGTGAGCGGGAGGATGCGTGTACTACATTTACACATATATACACAGTGTAGCCTATGGGTAGGAATACATATCCTATGTAGCCTATGAGACAGTATACGTATCTTGTGTAGCCTATGGGTCAGAACTTGTATCTTGATTAGCCTATGAGACAGTATACATATCCTGTGTAGCCTATGAGGCAGTATACGTATCCTGTGTAGCCTGTGAGTCAGAGCACGTATTCTATGTACGTTATTGTGAGGTCATGGCGATTTATGTTATATATATATTATACATACATAGATACTTGTATATTTGTGTATAAAAGTGTGAATACAAGAATAAATAAAACATATATCTTTTACAAAACTATAAATTGACTTTTATAAATCGTTGTCACCTAGATAAGTGCATGTACAGTTCTCACGACTGAAGGATGATGTATGCTACTACTATCGGCCACTTTTTCTTCTTCAATTAGTTACTGCATCTCCCGAGATGCTCCGCTTTCTAGTTCTTATGACTACCCGTGACAAGCTTTTCCCGAGACTACCGATTCTTCTTCTAGTCTAGAACTCAATGCATAATGGTTGGGATTTTTTTATATTCACGCAGGACGGGTGCACTATATGGCCGTAGATATATATACACCCTCACCTGGTCCTCTAGTTAGTCATAGCTCTCTGAATAATACAACAAAGAGCTAAATATGAGTTATAATGCATGTATTTGTGAGAGAAGTCTGTCTGAGTCTGCCTGAGACATGACTGTGAGGTTATTTACTTTTCTTTTCCAGAATATTAATATTTTCTACCATTTGATTATTTTCTACAAAATAGATGCAATAGAAAGGTAATAGATTCAACTGTGCCGATACTGACAGTCCGACAAAGAGACGTGTCATACACACTGTCACTGTAATTCGACCGGCGAGAGCCAGCGATGGCCGCGATTAAAAAAAAAACAAAAAAACAACTCCAGTGGGGGGGATATACCGACTGGTACGTAGACATAAAATAAATACATCCATGTATGTGTATGTGTATATATTTATGTATGCCATCGTCCAGTGTGGTTCAATACGAATATATATATATATTCCGAGCATACACTATTTATTAGTTTGACAACATGGTGCAGATGACTGTGATAGCTCGGGTCATGGACGGTCTGCCCTTGGCCGCGTCCATGGAAGACGAGACGGTATGTGTTGCTCGTTTGAGACATGTACTACTTAAACATAGTTACTGGGGGTACAGTGAAGTTTCTACTGGTATATAACAACATGTCAAGTCCCAGACCATCTGGTTCAGACTTATACATAACACTTGCCATGTAACTATATTTTTGGTGTGTGCGCGGTCGGCAAAGAGTGATAAAGGACTATTGAAAGTCACCATCAATTGTGACATGAATATGTGGGCTCACAACACGGAATACGTAGGAATTCCAAAGATTGTTCCATATCAATGCTTCTTGTTGTTGAAACATAAGCACGGCAGTTGTGAAATAGATTCCTGCTGACAATTTGTATGCACACACACACTCACTCACTTGCTTATATATATATATATAAATGTAAAAAAAAACCATAAATATTCACATATATATATATATATTATATTTATATATACATATATATATATATATATATATATATATATGTTATTATTGCAAGTTTATATATATATACAGACATTCACTCTATATATATATATATATATATATATATGTATGTGTATACAGATATATACATAAATATATATATATATGTATGTTATTATTAATATAATATATATATATATGTAGATATATATATATATATATATATATATATATATATATATATATATAATATGTATGTACGTATGTATGTATGTCCGCACGCGCCTATTTTATGCAAGTTTGTCTTACGTGCGCACGTGTTTGCATGTACATGTTTTGTATGGATGTATGTGTATGTGTGCATGCATGTACGCATGTGTGTGTACATGTCTTGTAAGCATGCACTATGCGTGAAATGCTTTTACATGCATACATGCATGCATGTAAATGCAAATCATATATATATGTATATTATATATGTATGTATATATATATAATATATAATATGCATATTATATATATATATATATGTATATTATTAATATGTATATATGGATACATATATATATTATGTATATATATTATCCATATATATTTACATATGCACGCATACATATATATGTAATATTATATGACATACATATATTATATATGCATAAATAATCTATACACACACACACATCATCAACATGTATATATGTGCATGCGTTATGCACAATGTGTGTGCATGTATCCATCGTTCGTGTGAACTTATATATACATATACATGTACATGCGTGTGTTTGAGCATTGTGTGCGCATTGTGTGTTTTTTTATCGTATAATATGTATGTATATTTTTTATGTGTTAATACATGTATGCATATATATATATATATATATATGTATTTTTTGTATGTTTATGTATGTATGTATATATATATATATATATATATATATATATATATAGAACCACACATCATATCAATAATATATATATATATATATATATATATATATATATATATATATATATATATATATATATATATATATATATATATATATTGTATATATATATAATAACATATATATATATATATATATATATATATATATATATTTACGGACTTTCTGTGAAGTTTGTGTGTAGTACATACACGGAATTCTTCACTGGGTATGACCTTCTATCATCGTTTTAGATATACTCTTTATTCAAATTTGTAAGAATTTAAGAGATATAACAGAGTACCCAGCTCGTAGTTGCCTAAGCTTAAGGTGGCAATATCTATAAAAGCGGACCAGCCATCTATATATATTTAGTTACGAGTGTGATACCACTAATATATCCCCCGTATTGAGACATCCTGCTCCCCCGCCTCTTGTATATACATAAATTAGTTATGTATGGTGTGACTATCTGATGGAATATGTTTATTTGTTTTCTTTATGCTTTGACTCCGTCTGTATTTTACATAATTATTTTGTACTCTAAACATTGTATGTATATGGTTTATTTTCAAGGTTTATATACAGATATATAATAGTGAATACAAATACGATACACACATTTTTACATATATGTGTATGCATGCACATAATTAAATGTTTTTATAAATGTATCTCTATTTTGGAATTCAATTTGCAAACCTACTACATATCCACGTCAATAAATACCATTTTCATCCGAAGCATAGTAAACATTGACGTATATTATTTGTGTTCATGCTATGTAGTGAGCTTCTCCTTCGATCCATGTTATGCGTATACTTCACATGCCTATATGTTGTACGTAGTCAACAGCTCTGTCTCCGTTGCCTTCGCTGTCTGTAGTCGCTGGATGAACATTTTATCCCGCGACTAGGACGTGTGTTGTCGGGCGGATACTATCATTCAACCGGGAAGCCTACCGCATCTATCAATACCAATCAACACAACTAATATAAATTAATCCAAACTAATATCAATTCATACAAATCAATGCAAATTGATACAAATCAATACCAATTCATACAATAAATCCAATTTTATATAAAATAATAGCAATTCATTCAGATCAATACAAATTAATGCAAATTAATACCAATTATTATAAATTAATACAACTTAATACCAATCAATATAAATTAATACAAATTAATACCCTTTAATACAAATTATTACAAATTATTAGCAATTAATACAAATTATTACAAATTATTACCAATTAATACAATTTAATACAAATTAATACAAATTAATACCAATGGATATAAATTGTTACCAATCAATACCAATAAATATGCTGATCTGCATACAGCATTCGGTTTCTCATTCCATTCACCCTGAACTGGTCAATAATTCTGCAGAACTCCGTATCTCTGGCGGAATACAAAACACAAGCGAAGCTGCTATTCAAACGATTAAACGACGGCTCACCTGCTAGATGCACCATCGATACCTCTGGCCCTCTCTGTTTCCAGTATGTCCATATAGCCCCCTTATTCATTGTGCATGAAGTGTGTTCTGTGAAACAAACTGTTATGTGTAGCTAGCTGTGTGACGGTTTGTACCGAACTGTATTACATGTGCAGGAGCATCTGTACCACATGACTCATAATCTGCGAGTAGCCGCATAGCACAGTCTGTTGTGATGGTACTACAAACCCTCTGAGGGCTGTTGTTGCACATATCACTCGACCTGTTTTATAACGGAAAGCACAGTCACCAATCAGAACTGATTTCGATTGTTCATTACTTGGTAGTAGATGACGCGCGAACCACCGAGTTGGTCCGCAATATCCTATCCATGTTCTCGGGTTTTAGGGTTTTTAGAAATCCACGTTCTCGATGAACGTGTATAAGTCGGTGAGAGTTTCTAGTACCAAACTGTACGACTCCTTCAGTAATCGCGACGATCCCAGTCGCACTACAAGCATGTGTGGTTTGGTAGCACCCGTCTGCTTTGCCGCAAGTCAGTTCTGGGGTAATATGTGTACGCGCATACCAGTATATGCAATTCCCTGTATATTCCTACATCATGCACTATGCAAATCGCGTAGTACACAGTACACAGTGTTTCCAACGTACGGGGCGTTTGTAGTGCTATCGTTAGCGTGAGTATACTCAGCCTAGTGTGCTGGGCGTGTGACAGTCGGTTGGCTTACAGTTGACTTCTGTGGACAGTCATAGAGGACTACTCATGCATCACTGTCGAGTTGTGTGCCACTTTGCATCGTCTGTGCGCGTTAGACGAACACACCTGTGCGCTCGCGATTTAAAACGTAAAGATTTCTCTGTGTCGGAGTCTGGTTACCTCTGGTGTCATTTTTTACTTGTACATCACTGAACGTTATGTAATTATAAACGTTGTTGTTAGTTGCAGGATATTAGAGGATTTAAAAGTGTTTACTTCTCTACGTATCTATGTGGATTGTGTCTCCATACATGCAAGTGTATGTTCGGTTGTGTGTTTGGTGGATGATATATACATATATTTTTCTGCACATACGTGTTTATACACAGACGTGCATTTTCTACACACAAACGCCCACACACACACGCCCACATATATACACACACACATATATATATATATATATATATATATATATATCCGTGCGTTTAGTCAAATAGTTAGCTATAGGAATACCACATCAAACGAACTAGTTTCCAATCGTACTACCTCACGCAAGGAATTAATTATTCAATATATTATCACATCACACAGCTACTTAATTGAAATGGGTGTGTGCTATCTGGTACTATGCGAGAAGTCCTATCCTAAGAAGCTCGCCTTCTCATACCTGGAGGAGGTGCAAAAAGAATTCTACCAGGCTTACTCAAATGAGATTGGAACCGCTGCCCGTCCATACGCGTTCATCTCATTCGGTTAGTTTGCAATTGTCATCATGCTTTGAAAATATGCATATATATATATATGTATATATATATATAATATGTCTATATATATATATATATATATATATATATATATATATATATATATATATATATATATATATATATATATATATATATATATATATATATATATATATATATATATATATATATATATATATATATATATATATATATATATATATATATATATATATATATATATATATATATATATATATATTAGTATTGTGTGTGTTTGTGCCTGTGTATGAACATATATATTTATATACCCCATATTTTATTCTCTATGCGCTTGTGTGCGGTGCCGAAAGTGATGTCAAGTATTTGTATTCTTTCCAGTATACATGCATTATCTGTATGTGCTTACCTGAACGATTGCGTTAATGCTCTATCACCATTCGACTGACCACTTTAGTCTGCTATTATGCGTCAACCCCGTGTTTATCGCATGTTTAACGTTTCAATTAACACACATATTCTGTTGCCAACCATTGAACCCGCCAATTCAAGAGGTCACTACAAACGGTGTGCGTGTGGGCTGTGTTGGTATCATGGCTGACTGGTTGTGCTAGTCTATTGATTGAT
>LUCW03000419.1:62500-65000 GCA_001586965.3 Sphaeroforma sirkka | reverse complement strand
GACACAGCCAATTGTTCTCGATACATGCCCTCGCCATCCCGCACCTTCTCTAAAGCGCTATTGAGCGTTTCTAATTTACCTACTAATATTTCGTTGTCTCGTTTTAAGTCCGCTATCCGTATCTCGAACGAGCACATGCGCCTACCTTTTTGTACAATTTCGGGTGAGTGAGGAGATGAATTGCTTCCAGAACCCCCGTTTGAGTGACTGCCGTGAGAGTTCAAATGTGTGCTTGCGTTAAAGTTGGGTTCAGGCTGTGTCACATTGTCCTCAGCTACCACGAACATGCGTAGGCATATGCAATTCAAGAGACTTAACACCATCAGCACATTGCAGAAGGCTAAGATCAAAACCTCGTGCACCACCCTTCGCACAATCCAGAAGAAGGGAAATGTCCGTTTGATAATTATGTTATTTCCTTTGTATTTCATGATTGCTTCGCACACGCCTGCATGCTCGCTTTGCTCGTGCTCAATTAGCGCTAGAAGTCGTATAGTCCACCGTTGGCATTGAGTCAGGAATTGTGACGTGATGGACATCACAATATATAGGACGTATAATAACCACTCCATTTTGATGTGTATGTAGGGATAAGCAGTATATGATTCTTTCCTATCACACTCGTGTATACCTTACAAAGGCATCGAGAAGGCAAGTCTTCTTCTACACGCGCGAAGAGGTACAGTGTACTGGCGAGTATTTATTGTTTCTTACAAACCCATATAGGTAGAAACTCTGATATGACACTTATGCTACAAAACACTATGTTTACTGTGTGACCCCTGACAATCTCGTTGTCTATATGTCGGGCTAAAGCAGTTCATGTCTATCGGGACGTGGTGGATATCCGGGGTTAAATAAATATACCATCGTCGGCAATAAACGAATACCGTGCGACGTGCATGCTTTTTTTAAATCGCCTGTTTAAAAAAATTATTGTGTATCCAAATGAAGTCAATGTCACAGTCATCAGAGTTCTCAGTTCAGAGTGGTCCAGTCGTTACCGTGTTTAAAAAAAGGACTATTAAATATAGGACCCAGGGTTTAGGATTCAGGATCACAGCTGTCTTCACTCTTCACTGTCTTGTTGGCTACAGCGGTAAAAAAAAAAATATGTAGCCCAGAGTGAGCCCACGGCCCCAAAGTCCCAAACTCAAAGAGTCACACACCCACACTGTCACACTACACAGCACAAAGTCGCACACAGAACGCACAGGGCAGTCACTTCGGTTCAATTCCGTGTGCTGGACATTGGACAAGAGCTATTTGTTTATTTTTTAAATTAGATTAAAAAATACCAGTATGTACGTGAATAGAAATACTTTTATACTGCTGAGTGCTGAGTACTGATGAGTACTGACTAAATACTGAAGTACTGATAGTCTGATGAACAGTCCGATACATAAATACACCCTTACATTGCTCTTTTTTTTCTTTTTAAAAAATCAAGATAACTCGCATGGTCAAAATTAACGTATGGGGGTTTTTTTTAATTTCGACTGTTCTTGATAAATTTACGTAAACATTGACGGTGGTGTCAGAGCACCGAGAAAGAAAAACGTATTATTGCAACTATTATTGTAAAATACGTATTTCAAAAACTACATATTTACAAACTTACATACATACATACTTTTATAATTTCCGATTTGATGCAAAAATAAAAGCACCTCCGAAAATAAAATAATTTTTTATTGTGTTTATAACTATTTTTCTTTTAGTAAAATTAATCATAGGCATTTTATGCCGTTGGAGTGTAGCCACTTCAAAGCCTCATGAAAAAAATAAGTTTACATACGAGAAAAAACTAAAACCTTGCTTTTTTTCTGGTGCGAATTTTTAGAAAGAGGCATAAGATCCGAAATTTTGGACCTCTCGATAAAAAATAATAATCAACATGAATCTGTACCGGGAAATTGATTGGACGAACTGGTTGGTGCGGTATGTAATCTCCGAACCCAGCGCACGGGATATTCTTAGGTTATATGTATTGTAATTACAATAACATTATATACCAGTGAGTTGCCTGAAGGTTATTGTAGTAGAGGCTAGAGACAGCGTGGATTCAAGCACAATTATCACTGCACGTAGAAAAGAGAGAGGCTAATTCCAGTCTAATTTGATAACTTGAACTAGTCTCTACCTAAGCACGTTCAACGTCTGACAAATGCTAGAGAAGAGAGATCCCATTGTACCATAAGAACTCCAAACGGATTGCTAACACGATAGTTGGGATTCAGAGTACATATAGTCAATATGTCTGACAGTACGGCAGGCAATAAAAAGGAGATTGATGGGCATATTGATGTGCCGCAAGCACAAACAATGGCCCTCCCCGGGTCGGACTCTCGAGTAGCGCCTGATTCTCCAGACCACGCTAGTTTAAAGCATGGCGCATTCAATCGAATGAATGAAGATCGAACAGGTGATGATAGAGGTACGATGTATTGTAATTTTCTGCGTGCTCATGAATGAGCTGCATTTGTGTATATGTGAATAG
>LUCW03000419.1:17500-60000 GCA_001586965.3 Sphaeroforma sirkka | reverse complement strand
ATAACCGGGATCCTCATCAAGCCAGCAACGTCAACATGTGACTTTTTCACAAGGAGTTCAACACCAACACTAACAACTCATACTCTGTGTGTGTCTCCATGCAACACAACAACTCATATTCTGTGTGTGTGTCTCCATGGCAACGCAACTACTCATACACTGTGTGTGTGTCTCCATGGCAACACAAGAACTCATATTCTCTGTGTGTATGTCCATGGCAACCCAACTACTCATACTGTGTGTGTGTGTCTATGACAACACAACTACTCAATTCTGTGTGTGTGTCTCCATGGCAACTCACAGCTTATCCCGCAAATCTCGGCTCTGAATCCCATCACCACGGCTTTCCCACTGCTGTTGGTGCTTTGCGTGACGGCCATCAAAGATGGATTCGACGACTACGTAAGTGTTTTTGTAGTAGTTCAAAGTGATTGCCGAAATCGGGGTGTTGTGTATCCAATTATGAATGTGATTGAGTTGCATCATTTTGGAACACTTCGACTCCCGATTTTTTTGTTTCGTACACAGGCTTGTAATTTAAATTGTAAATAAACAAAACATGGGATCTCACACTTACTCACACACACATTTATATATAATTTATATATATATATATATATATATATATATATATATATATATATATATATATATATATATATATATATATATATGTACATGTATATGTATATGTATGTATGTATATATGTATATATACGTGAATATAAATACATAAACATATATACATAGGCCCGGCATCAGAGTGATAAGGAAGTGAATACACGAGAGGTTGAGGTTATGCGTAGCGAAAGTGCCTGGCAAGTAGTACAGTGGCGTGAAGTGCTCACAGGCGACATTGTACGGGTGGAGCAGGATGACCCCATTGCCTGTGATCTGCTGTGTATAGCCACATCAGATGAGAACGGCGACTGCTTCGTGGAGACTGCTGAATTGGATGGGTATGTGAATATCTACATGCATGGTACATACACATGTGCGTATGTATTTGTACACGTATATTTATATATACTTATTATCATGCTATGAATATATATATATATATATATATAGCGTGTGGTCCAGAGCGAACAATATATCAATATGTGGCATGTGTATGTATCTGTATTGACCATAGCAATCATGTTGATTTCTTGCTGATTGTTCATACCTGCACCTGTATCATACCGTGTGCCTTTCTCCCCTCAACGAAATATATCCGACTGCTACAGAACCATGAAATGTGTCAAACTGCAACTATGAAATTAATTTGATCTTGGGTTATGAATTTTATTTGATCTTGGGGTTTTGACCATTTAATTTGAACCTGGGTTTTGATAGTTTAATCTAATCTTGAGTTTTGAATCCTATGTTCAGCGAAACAAATCTGAAGCTGAGAGTGGCTTTGAAGGAGACCGCAACTGCCTACCAAGAAGACGCGTCACTCAACAACCTCCAAGGTACCATTGGGATAGGCATATATTCGCATCGTGATCAAATATATATATATATATATGTATATATATATGTATATGTATATTTTATAAATATGTATATATATATGCATATATATATATATATATATATATATATATATATATATATATATATATATATATATATGTATATATATATATATATATATATATATATATATATATATATATATATATATATATATATATATATATATATTTGTTGTTTTTTGCTTTATATTTATGTTTATTTGTATATATATATATATATATATATGTATATATATATATATATATATATATATATATATATATATATATATATATATATATATATATATATATATATATATATATATATATATATATATATATATATATATATATATATATATATAAAACTACTTTGTGTGTGTTGCATACGACAATCTGCACTTCAGTGTGAATATCTTCAGTATACGTAACTATTTTCTCCTTTCTAATTGGCCCTGTGTCATCTGAACACTGACTTGTACTATATATAACATTGACAGTATTAACGTTCCAGCGCGCTCGCGGTTGCACACTTCTTGTACACCATCGACATTTGATCTCAACCAGCCCCAAATCTATTGTACCGAACTTTCAGACGCACTCAAAAGCTCTACGGATACACTCTACCTTCACCCCATGAAAATGTATACAGCCGAATACCCCACACACATGTCAAGCTCTGAATATAATACATTCATACATGAATAGGTTTTGTGCGTTGCGAGCCACCCAATACAGATCTGCACTATTACAAAGGCACCTTTCAACTACCAGGCCATCCACGACTGCCCCTGGACAACGACAACCTGCTTCTACGCGTATGTTATTTTTATTTCCTTTTATTTATACACTTCCATATACCGAGTGCTTCTCCGTGGAATATCATCTGAGTTGTAGCCTTGTGTAGGTTCACTGATTTATTCCTCCGTATTTGTCCACTTCTATATGCAGCTGTAAAATTCATTGTGTAAATTCACTGATTTATTCCTCCTTGTTTGTCCACTACTATATGTAGCTGTAGCCTTGTGTACATCGCATGCAATCTAGAGTTTCTATACTCACTTATTCATTCCTCCGTATATGTCCACTGCATATGCAGGGTATGACTTTGCGCAATACCAAGTGGGTCACAGGCCTAGCCATATTCACAGGCCATGAGACCAAGCTGATGAAGAACGCCAGCGGCACTCAGTTCAAACGCACAAAGGTACAATCCATTACATCGGCAGGCATTCGCCTTTCTCTGTGTATGTGTGTGTACGTGTGTGTACATGTGTACGTGTGTGTGTGTGTGTGTGCACGTGTGTACATGTGTATGTGCGTGTGTGTGTGTGTGTGTGTGTACGTGTGTACATGCTGTACGTGTGTGTGCGTGCGTGGATACGTGTGTACGTGTATCTCACATCCATTTTTCGATGACATTTGTAGACGTAGGTGTAGCCTAGCCATGTGGCTGTGTGGTTTATTCGTGCGCGTGTATTGTAGAGGTCTCAGCGGTCTAGTGCGTTGAGGATAGTATCAGCCCCCCACACAACACGTACTACAGGAGGACATCCCGCAGACAGGTAGTGTATGGGATACAATTGTCGATGGTTTATACGTACAAGTTATAATATCATATATATACACAACCCATCACAGAATATACACGAGTTCATGATATCATACAAATACACAATCCATCACAGGATAAACACAAGTTCATGATATCATACAAATATACTACCCATCACAGAGTAAACCCAAGTTCATGATATCATATAAATTCACAACCCATCACAACACAAGTTCATGATATCATATAAATACACTACCCATCACAGAAGTAACACAAGTTCATGATATCATATAAATACTCAACTCGTCACAGAATAAAAAGTTTATGATATCACATAAATACACAACCCATCACAGATTGACATCCAGACCAACCGGCTGATCATCTACATCTTCGGGTTGCTGACTATTCTGTGCACGATATCAGGCATTGGCAGTGGACTCTGGGCCAAGAGTAGGTTACTCGCCACTATATGTACACTTCAAGTGTTGTGATGGTTACATCTTAAGTGTAACGTTTGCATCTGAAGTGTAACGTTTACATTTCAAGTGTGTTGTGTACACCTCAAGTGTTGTGATGGGTACAACTTAAGTGTATCGTTTGCATCTAAAGTGTAACGTATACATTTCAAGTGTAAATTTACATTTCAAGTGTGTTGTGTACATCTGAAGTGTATCGTTTACATTTCAAGTGTATAGTGTACATCTGAAGTATAACGTATACATTTTTTTTGTAACATTTACATTTCAAGTGTATTGTGTACATCTGAAGTGTAACGTTTGCATTTCAAGTGTATTGTGTACATCTGAAGTGTAACGTTTGCATTTCAAGTGTATTGTGTACATCTGAAGTGTAACGTTTGCATTTCAAGTGTATTGTGTACATCTGAAGTGTAACGTTTACATTTTAAGTGTATTGTGTACATTTGAAGTGTAACGTTTGCATTTCAAGTGTATTGTGTACATCTGAAGAGTAACGTTCACCTTTCAAGTGTAGCGTAGACACTTTAAGTGTATTGTGTACATCTCAAGTGTAACGTATGCATCTCATGTTTTTGTGTATCAAGTTTTGTCGTACATGACCAATACCAGGCACCACCGAGTTTTGACAGTCACTGTGTCGGTTGCCATGGTAACGTATCATATTTGTTGTGTGTACGTTTCATATTTAATGTGTTTACTGCCGCGACTATGGTGGCTACGCACGATATCAATACGTTTTATTCACTTCTGCGGTCCTATTCACATGCTTGTTGCGGTGTAAAATGTACCAGTTGGATGGACATTCCCTTTGCTAAATGTGTACAGGGTTACTACTACACGCGCAAGCATAGACACCTCACGCTCACTCACCCACTCACTCACTCACTCACTCACTTGCCCACATAACTATATCACCCACACGCTACTCAGACACTGGCGAAGACTTTGAAATCTACCTACCATTTGAGACTGGGCTGGACTCACCCGCAGTGATTGGCACATTGGCCTTCTTCACGTTTATCATCCTTTACTCCACACTCGTCCCCATCTCACTCTACGTGTCGGTGGAGTTTATCAGGTAGTTATGTGGGGTGATAACCATGCTGTCGGTGTAGATAAGGGTGTAAATATGGTAAATGTACTTCCACCCGGATATATATATATATATGTGTGTGTGTGTGTGTGTGTGTGTGTGTGTGTGTGTGTGTGTGCGTGTATGTATGTATGTATGTGTGTGTATGTGTGTGTGTGTTTGTATGTTTGTTTGTTTGTTTGTTTGCTTGTTTGTTTGCCTGTGTTTGTGTTTGTGTATGTGTATGTGTATGTATGTGTGTGTGCTTGTGTGTCTATATATGCCTGTGTTTTCGTAGAAAGAGTTCATCTTGCATGCAACCTACATCTAAAACGGGAGGTTTGTTTGACAATTTAATTCACACGGATACAAGCAAGTGTAGGTCTCAATACTTTTCAACCCGTCTGGGCTATGGCAGATATCTCCGTTTCACCAAGTGTCCTGCTATAATTATTCCGTACCCCATAAATATGCACCTGCATGTCTACGGATAGGATTGTTTATGCCTAGAGTGGCCATCCTGACCCGCAGTACCCATTCTCACCTCTGCACCATACCCCCCTCTCAACCCCAATTGTTATAAAATTAGATTTGGTCACTGACTGTCTGTCTGTTTCCATTACCCTTCTCAACACCAATTGTTCTATAAATAGTTTCGGCCACTGGCTGTCTGACTTTTTCCATTGCCCCTCTCAACCCCTATTGTTCTATAAATAGATTGGGTCACTGACTGACTGTCTGTATCCATGGCCCCTCTCAACACAAATTGTTCTATAGATAGATTGGGTCACTGACTGACTGTCTGTTTCCATTACCCCTCTCAACGTTCTATAAATAGATTGGGCCAGAGCTTTCTGATTGACTGGGACCTCAACATGTACCATGTCGAAAGCGACACACCTGCCAAAGCGCGTACAACGACTCTCAACGAAGGTACGTTGACACAAATCATGGGAGAAATCCTACTGGCTCATATGCACTCATGACCTGAAACCCTAAACCCTAAATCACTGGCTAATATGCACTCATGACCTTCAATCATGGGAGACCTCCTACTGGCTCATATGCACTCATGACTTGAAACCCTAAACCCTAAATCACTGGCTCATATGCACTCATGTCCTACAACCTCTGGGCTCAGAAGATACTCTTTCTCTCACTCTATTATGTCTCCGGGATTAGTACGTCTATAGTATAGAGCCCGAAGTCGGTGTATGTAGAACTACCATGTGCTTTGGTTTTGCCCACACCATACAGCGTGGTTGTTTTGTCTTATATTTTCCACTGTAAACTTTCACGGTCGACGACCGTAACTCTAAACCCTAAAAATCTAAACTGTTTTTCACGAATGAGGAGGGGTTGTACACTGCCCTAATCTTCGTGTCCTTTCCTTTTCTTTATTTTGGATCGCTTTCTCCAGAATTGGGACAAATTGAGTATGTATTTTCGGACAAAACCGGCACACTGACCCAAAATGTTATGCGCTTCCTGAAGTGCAGTGTTCAAGGTATGTACCAGACGTTCGACTGTACCACAATGACAGACGCACCAACCACACGCCCATATGTATTGTCTTGTTACTCACTATATACTTACAACTGTAAGCAGGGGTTCAATAGATAGATGTGTGTAGGGCATTTGTGTGCAGGATATACATATACACGCATATACCATAGAACCACAGCAGCACCCGCACACATGTAGATACACATACAATACAATCTGTATATGTATCTTCTCCTGTATGTCCATGTAAACAAGCTCGAACATGCAATATGAAAAGCCCACAGCACCAGCTGAGCCAACCAGTGCACACGTGTCAACTAGTGTCAACTAAGTGTCAACTAGTGTCAATCACTACTTATGTTCAAGTGGACTGCGCTGTCGCATACAGATGTTGGGCACATCCACAACCTCTCTCTCGACTTCGGCTGACACTGACATGTGATTGTGTTAGTATGACATACACTGCATCTACAATAACCTCTCTGTACAGTATCGTTGATTTCAGTAGACGATACCCATACTTCATATGTAGTGCCATCAGGTCCCATTTCATACTGTTCCTTGTTTGTAATAATTTAAAGCTCCTTATCCTCGCTGTTCGGTACACATGGTTTGTAATTGGGTACATCATAGTTCATAGTGCGGTGTTCATAATTCAAGATATGAAGCATACAACTCAGAATTTGGTATCGATACCTTGAATCTTTGTACTCAAGTTCCATATCTTAGTAGCTCACGATTCCATATTTTGGTACTCAATATCCCTATAATCTGGTGCCTATAGTACATACTGTGCTACTCGTAGCTCATCATGTGGTATTCATAGTTTATCATGTGGTATTTTAGTATTCATAGTTCATTTTCATAGCTTATCATGTGGTATTCATAGTTTATCATGTGGTCTTTATAGTTTATCATGTGGTCCCTATTGTTTTCTTCGCCCCCAGGCGTTAAGTACGCCAAGGGCTGTTCAGAGGCTGGTAGGGCAGCTAAGGAGCGTCTGCGTTCAACTAAGGTGTTGGAGAGTCGAGAAACGTCGCTGCCTGAGATTGACTTTTCAGATAACAAATTCGCCGACAAGGACTTTGCCTTCTACGACGACAATTTGGTAGGTACTTCATGTGTGTGTAGTCAGGTGCCTTATTTTGTTTTACATTGTTTCTGTTTTTGTTTTTTTTGTTGTTTTTTATATGTTGTTTTGTTTTTGTTCATAAAGTGTAAGTCTCAGTTTCTCTCTAACTTGGGTTCACTAACCAGTCATTGCGGTTGGTGTCTGTGTACCTTTGGTTGATACCAGTGACGATATCCGTTGATTGGATATCTTTTATGTTGCTATTCCTTTTGTTGATTTGTCTTTCGTATATTTCCTATTGATTCTAGTTTGCCGCCACGGAAGCAGACGAGCCTGAAGTACGACGATTCTTCACTTTGCTGGCATTATGTCATACCGTGCAGGCTGAAGGTATGTTGGTGACAATATTGCACGGCACTATCATTGGATATATATATATATATATATATATATATATATGTGTGTGTGTGTGTGTGTGTGTGTGTGTGTGTGTATGTATATATATACCTATATTTATATATGCATATATGTATATATATATACATATGTGTGTGTGTGTGTGTGTGTGAGTGAGTGAGTGAGTGAGTGAGTGAGTGATGTATATATATATATATATATATATGTGTGTGTGTGTACATATATATATAGATGTACATGTATATGTCTATATATATATTATATTTATATTTATATATATTTATATTTATATATATATATATATATATATATATATATATATATATATATATATATATATATATATATATATATATATATATCTATATATATATATATATATATATATAGACTTACATGTTGTTTGCTTTGCTGCCATGGACACAACACGGTGCCGGTTGAAGTTAGATAGACATGTTACTCATTGAGCAGACATCTGCGCCTATCCCTTGCATCATCTCCAGCCCAGGAAGATGGGAAGATCAAGTACGCCGCACAGTCACCTGATGAAGCCGCTCTGGTTGACGCAGCAAAGAACTTCCGCTATGTGTTCACCGGACGTAACCAGAATATGGTCGACATCTGCTGTCATGGAGAGGTGTGTTTAAGCTACTCCAAGTTGATGCGTGTGGGATGTCTACCTACGTTACGTCTGCCTATAAAGACTTCCCCTCAGCCATGCACGCGCCAAAAGACATACACCCACACAGTGCCACGGCACGTGCGTGTGGCCCGTATGACGTACGTCATATGTTTGGTGCTCTCCGAACGCAAGCTAGTCCAGGGTGTTTGGTAGTATTGTGCTATTTGCTCATAGTTATATATTATTTGCTCATAGTATTATATTATTTGCTCATAGTATTATTTTATTTACTCATAGTATTATGGTATTTGTTCATAGTATTAAATTATTTGCTAGTTCATAGTATTTGTTATTTGCTAGTACATAGTATTATTTATTTGCTCATAGTATTATATTATTTGCTCCTAGTAGTATAAAATTTTCTCATAGTATCATGGTCTTTGCTCATAGTTTTTAATCATAATATTATACCACATGCTCATAGTACTATATTATTTGCTCATATATTCTATTATTTGCTCATAGTACTATCTTATTTGCTCACATCGTCTTAGTATTACTACATCTGTCCACAGGCTAGTAATAATAACCATCCACAGACCAAGCAGTCCTATCCATCTCCAAGTCAAGTGTACTCAGACCATCTAGTCACAGACCTGTGATGTCGAATTCCCTCTGCGAGCGCTTGGTAGTGCGTAGTACTGGATGTTCCTGTGATCCATCTCGTCGTTCACAAAGCAAGGCAAACAATAGCAACAGTATCACCTCTCCTGCTATCGCCGTCACTGCCATATCTGCGGCAGAAATTGTATTAAATCACCATTTCAATCCATTGCCTTCTCACAGAAAATCACTTATGAAGTACTTAATATACTTGAGTTCAACTCGGACAGGAAGCGGATGTCGGTCATCGTCAAAGGGCCCGATGGCAGGATACAACTGTTGTGCAAAGGTGTGTTATGTTGTGCAAAGGTGTGTGTCATCAAGCGCTAGGGTACCTCACGTGCAAACATGCTAGTGTATGTGTTTGAGACTTTTATTGGCGATGTGCGCTTATTTGTAAATTCTTTGGACACACCCACTGACACAGTGTCGCACACACACACCCACTTACACACATTCACACCCACACATACGCACACCCACTTACACACATTCACACACACACAGCCACTCAAACGCAGCCACTCAAACACACCCGCTTACACACATTCACATACACACACCCACTCAAACACACCCACTTACACACATTCACACACACCTACCGAACCATCTGCCCTCATTGCAGGCGCTGATAATGTGATGTTGGGGGGGCGAGTGAAAGTCGATGACGAACGCAAACTCAACGCCACGAACGCTCACTTGGAAGAATTCAGCACAGAAGGTTTGCGCACGCTTGTGTTGGCCGACAAGGACATCTCCCAACACGTGTACGACGAGTGGAGCGCAAAGTACAAGGCCGCGGCCCTGTCTCTTGAGAACAGGGCGGAGGAGGGTAAGTACCTGTATCTGTATCTGTATGTATTGTATATATATATATATATGTATATATATATATTAAATTATATGTATATGTATGTATATAAGTATGTATGTATGTAGGTATGTATGTATGTATGTATGTATGTATGTATGTTTTGTATTTATATATATATAATCGCTTGTCTGATATATATTGCGCGTGGTTGTACAGTGCAAGGTAACTAGCCGGTCTCTTACCTATGATAGCGGATGGGTACATGTTGTGTATCATGCTTTGTAGTAGTGGATTGATGTGCTTTAGTCTCATATGGTGTTGGAATGTTGAACTTCTCTGTGCTGGTTGTGTATTCATGACATAGCCCACTGTCTGGTGGCCGACCGTCTATTCGTTTCCTACTAGTGAATTATAATTGGGGCTCATTGGACGTATGAACCATAGGAATCTACATCTACTCTGGTATTTACTCTGGTATTTACTCTGGTATGCCGATCTACTTCTATTCTCCCCCCAGTGGACGCCGTGGCGGAGCTGATTGAACAGGATCTGAATCTCATCGGAGCATCAGCCATTGAAGACAAACTGCAGGAGGGTGTGCCGCAGACCATCGCCAGTTTGCGCAAGGTATGCCTGTGCTCACATACACAAACACACACATGTCCGTGTGCCGCACCAGATATGTTTGCACAAGCCTGGTCAGACATGCGTGCAGGCGTGTACACGCACATACAGCTGTATATGCATACATATACATGTGTGTAGCTGTAATATGTTCACGTATACACATACAAACCGTATTCGTATTTGTGCTAATGTACTCAACCACGTGTACATCATGTATCTATCATACATGCCTGTGATGTTTTGTATAGTGTTATATACACTCATATATATATATATATATATATATATATCTGAATCCATTGCTCTCCTTTTGCCCATTTTCATCTGCCCAGGCGAATATACGCGTGTGGGTGCTTACCGGTGACAAGCAAGAGACAGCCATCAATATTGGGTTCGCCTGTCAGTTGCTTACCAACCAAATGGAGTTGTTTGTCATCAATGAGCGAGGCTTTGAGGAAGTAGGGGAAAAGCTGAGGGCGTTAAAGGAGCAGATCGATAGCGATCAGTTTACGCAGGTGTGTGTAAAGAAGACACCTGACTGTATGTGTTTTGATGTGTTCCCCTGTTCGTTGTGTATGTATGCATGACTATTTTCAATTGTGTGATTGTATACATGTTCATGTGATGGAATTGTTTGTGTACATGTTGATGTGTCAGAATGTTATTTGTGTGTATATATATGATTATACATGCACACACACACACATATATATATATGTATATATATATATATATGAGAGAGAATCTGCCAGCGGCGCATATACCTTCGCAATAGATGGATGCAATGTTAAATCGTCGAGTATGAACAGCACCAGGGACCGCCTCATACAGACCCAATTTACTGATACAAGACACATCTCACATACACGTATGTAGCACCAGAAAACACACCAGACACCCCAACATGCTATGCACACGTACATATTCACGCTTTCCATACACATACCCACAGAGAGAGCTAGGGCTGGTAATAGACGGCGGTGCTCTAGGGTATGCACTCGACGACACACTGAAGATGGAACTACTGGCCATCGCCGAACAGTGTGCGTCTGTGGTGTGTTGCAGAGTATCACCGATCCAGAAGGCACTGGTTGTAAAGCTGGTCAAGGAGAACCGAGGGGTAAGGGGAGAGATATCAATAGGGCTCGAAGAGTGTGTGAAGAGTGTGTGAACTATATATATATATATATATATATATATATATATATATATATATTTGTTTATATGTTTATATATATGTTTACACATATATATATATATATATATATATATATATATATATATATATATATATATATATATATATATATGTATGTATGTAAATGTATATATACATATATATATATGTGTGTGTGTGTATGCCTCGCGCTAATTTACACCTATGTATACCAATATACTGGTCCTATTCTCTCTTTCTCTCTCCTGACTTCCATCCTCTGCACTCTCCCAGGCCATCACACTCGCCATAGGCGACGGTGCAAACGACGTGAGCATGATCCAAAACGCACATATAGGCATAGGTATCAGTGGTCTCGAGGGACGACAAGCTGTGTTGGCGAGTGACTTCAGCATTGCGCAGTTCCGCTTCTTGGAACGGCTGTTGCTGGTGCACGGTAGATGGTCGTACCTGCGCATGTCGCGGTTTTTGAGTTACTTCTTCTACAAGAACTTTGCGTTCACGCTGTGCCAGGTGTGGGTCTGTCCCTGGAGGGCTGAGTGTGAGTCTGTGTCTGAATAAACGTTTTGTGTATATGTGGGTGTTTGTGTGCGTTTCCGTATATATGTGCATGTGTATCGTACCTGCGCATGTCACAAACACTCAGTTACCTATCCCACAAGCACTTCGTACTCACCTTGTGTCAAGTTTGTATCTGTCCCGTTGTATCTTGTGTATGTGTATTGTATCTGCGCATGTCACAAACACTCAGTTACTTCTCCCACAAGCACTTTGTACTCACCTTGTGTCAGGTTTGTATCTGTCCCTTTGTATCTGTCCCTGGATGGTTAATTGGTTATCTGTTTGTGTTTATGTGATATGTTTTCGTTTGTGTGAGTGTCTTTCTGTGCTTCCTTTTGTATGCGTGACTGCTTACGGGGAGCATTCGCTACCAAGGCGTATGGAGAGATCATTTGTATTTATGTGTATGTATGTATGTATGTATGTGTGTGTGTGTGTGTATGTGTAAATGTGTGTATGTATGTACGTATGTACTTGTGCTCGGACATAGCTGTGTACATTCGTTGTGTGTGCACCTAGTATAGCCCTGAGTCCGAAATACACTGTTAGACATCACCAGCCGCAACTAGAGCTAATCAGACGAACACGTGTACACACCTACACGCACACACATGTACACCTCATACAGACATTCGTTCATGTAATCGGCATGTCTCCTGATATCCATATACATTTCACTACACTTGCTTTGCGTAGTTCTGGTACGCCATCTTCTCCGGGTGGAGTGGGCAGACCATCTTCGACGCGACGTTTGTGACCATGTACAATGTCATCTTCACATCGTTGCCGATCATCGCTGCAGGTGAGAGTGCTCGAGCGTGTCAGCGGTTATTAGAGTTGTTATATGCCACGTGTTTATCTGTTCCCATGCGGTTGGTTGGGACTGTTCTATTTATACATATTTAGCTGTTCCCATGCGGTTGGTTGGGACTGTTCTATATATATATATATACATATATATATATATATATATATATATATATATATATATATATATATATATATATATATATATATATATATATATGCTTATCTGTTCCCATGCGGTTGGTTGAGACTGTTCTGATTAAATAGGTTGACGCCAGGGCTCTGTGGCTAATGCTCATGTTCGATCTGTGTATACAAAGACCAATATACCAATGCATATTACATCTGTATATACAAAGTCCCCTATAGCAATGCATGTTTGATCTGTTTATACTTCCTCGACCTTGGTATCTGGTATGAAGGTGTGCGAGTGTCCGTGTTCTGTGTGATGTGTATGCGTGCACATGTCATATTTTAGTGATTTCTATAGAGTGCGCAAACAGGAAGTGCTGCCAGTTACGGACAAATACAGATACGAAGACGTGTACACATGAACGGTTGGAACCTGCAGGCGTATTTGGTATCTATGTAGTGGTGTGGTTAAATCATGTCCTGAACAGTCCACTTCACAAACAGTCACAAGATTGTGTGCGTTTACGACGTTAGCTTGAATATGGTTGCACCAACAATCCTTTGGCACACAAAAAAAAAGATATTAAGCGGAATTGAAGCACAGCCTATTCGTACACTACTTTGAACACTGGTACACACGTGCCAGCATACATCGAACCCTCTTTATGAGCGGAATCACTGTCCATCACAATATAGGGACATACAAGCGACATTGAACTTCTATTGTATACTAAATCTGGAATGCGAACATGTCCGATTTTTTATAACTTCAGGACTGTTTGAGCAGGATGTCACCGACCGGGTGTCCCAACTGTACCCACATATGTACCAAGTGGGCCAGAAAGACTTGTTGTTCAACACCAAAATCTTCAGCTTCTCGTTGGTATTGGGTGTTTACCACTCATTTGTGTGTTTTCTTCTTCCTGGGCGGCGACAGGTATGTGGACTCTTTAACTCTGCCTTTGTCTTCTAGTGCATGCGAGTAGATCTATGTACGTATTATGTTTATATATATATATATATATATATATATATATATATATATATGTGTGTGTGTGTGTGTGTGTGTGTGTGTGTGTGTGTGTGTGTGTGTGTGTGTGTGTGTGTGTGTGCGGATAAGCAATGCTGTGCCTGCACATTCAAACCCCTTGCAATGGCTTGTCTCGATATTTCCTTCACGTTTTCTTTTTTGTGTCATTCTCTATTCAATGGGCACCCCTCGACCTATTTGTACGCCGTTTACCGGCTCCTTGAATTGGAGTTGTTCAGCACGCATTGCGCTACGCATTACCACCCAACAACCTTTGTTACTTACCCCAGTGTATATGTAGATCAATATTCGCTACCCAATCCAGGCATCGACTAATGAGCACCTTCACCTTCTCTCTTATCTCACACAATAAACCATGCAGGCGATAATATCCTGTCAGACGGACACACCTATGGCTACCAGTGGCTGGGTGTCATGATTTCCGGCGCAGTTGTGGTAAGCTTCTCCTCGTGCCCTTGACATTGAGATTAGAGTTTAGGGTTTTAGGGTTTAGGGTTCAAGGTTTATCCTATCAGACGGACACGTCTATGACTGCCAATGACTGGGTGTCATGATTTCCGGCGCAGTTTCGGTTAGCTTCTCATCCCGTCTCTAAAATGGGTTTGGGGTTTGGGGCTTGCAGTCGCATGGCAGAACCCTGGATCCCAAGTACATGTAAGAATGGACAAAGTTACATATATGTATGTTCAGCGTCTTGGGAAGCGTGTGCATGTTCATATCTGTGAAGATCGCGAATAGTTTAGTTCCATCCTTTCGGCGTGTGAGCCTGATAGCTCGTACCAGTTGATTCCTTCCATGTAAGGTTTTTGAGGTTTAGGGTTTAGTGTGTATACCATTTAAGTAACAAATTACTTAACCCATACCACACCTACCACACTCCACCTCCTACTGAGATATACCCAAAGGTATCTATCTGTCCACTGATAGGCCAGTAAATGCAAACCACCCTTTCAATATAAAATACACTCAAATATGATCCACACGCGGCACTAACCATAACCCCTGACGCCCCTGATGCCTTATCTCCGCAGGTAGTGGTGAATCTGCAGATCGCCGTAGACCTGTATCGGTGGACCATCATTAACCACGTGTTTGTCTGGCTCAGTATCATCAGCTGGTATGGCATTCGCAGGAACGGCTTGTTATACCTCAGAGAAGCGTTAGTAAGAATACGTATAGTGCTTCAGTCCGGTTAATTTGCTTTTGGACCGGCGCTGTCCCCGATTCCTCGTTTGACGGATATGAATGTGATACCTTAGGCCTTAAGACCTTCTCGACAATGTCTAAATGGTCACGATATCATACAGTGTCCCTGCTACTCGTTAATTGTCACTACTATCATACCGCTACATTTTAGACCCACCCAGTTGTTCCGTTTACCATCTGACCTCCACGTCTGTGCTGTTCTCCAAGTACATATCAGAAATGCGTTTGTAGGAATTTTTATCACTTGCTTTGCACCGTCCACTGTTGATTAGGGAACATTCTTAATGGCTCTATGTCTAATTACTTATATACTCGCACCTCTGAGTAACTGTTCTTGTCACGGGTTGCCTGCTCTATCCTAATCAGGGGGGTGTTTACTTTGTCTATACCCACCCTCATCCCCGTGATATGGTTCACAATAACACGCCATGCACGTAGCTTTGTATTGAGAACCTATACTTATATATTTATATATATATATATAACATGTGTTCATACTTTCCTCTGGGTGATGCTCATTCCTTAACTTCTGCAATACATCATGTACGCCTACTTTGATATATATATATAGGTTGTTCTTGTATTGTTCATTGTTTCCAATACGCCACGCCCTTTTTCCCCGCGTGGGCTGGTGCACCATCGCTCATGCTCTCTGCCATGAGTCTGTACATCGCACTCTCCCATGCGCGTCTACTTCTGCTGTGTGTCACGTGTTCATCCGTTGGTGCGTAGCATATGTTCATGCGTTGCTTCGTTTACGCAGGTGGATATTCACCTGGTTCCAGTATTCCATGCCTGCCCTGGTTTACATGGTTGGGTTCTACGGCGTGAACTTCAACTCGCAGGGCGAATGGCTGTGGTGGTGGACTGTGCTGCTTTCAGTGGTCGTGTGCATCCTACCGGTTCATCTATACAAGGTATGTACATGTAGGCACATCTCCGTATATACACGCATGTGTTTATTACTCATACAAGGTATGTACATGTACGCACATCTCCATACACACAGGTTTTTTAAATGTATGTACATGTAAGTACATCTCTGTATATACACGCATGTATCTGGTACCTATACAAGGTATGTACATGTACTTACATCTCCGTATATACACGCATGTGTTTGGTGAAGTTCTTCTCTTCAGAGTGTGTGTGTTACCTGGCCACTATACCTACTAATGACTATCAGTGCGTGTTTGCCCGCGACAAAGAATGCGATTCTCTTATTGGACAATAGATCGTCACTCATCTCACATGGCATGCTCGATGGTCCTCTTCACAGTACATCCGTGTGTACTTCTACCCGACGCCTGTGGATATTGTGCGTGAGATTACCTACCTGTCCAGAGCGGCACGAGAGGGCCAGGGCATCTTGGCCGACAACCGGGGTGGCAGTGTGCAAGACATTCATTTCCAAGGAAGCACGGTATGTGTGTGGGTGTATGTGAATTTGCATGTGTGTGGTCGTTTGTATGTGTGTGTGTATGTATCTGTGGGGGTGCATGAGTATGTGTATGTAAATGTGTGTGGTTGTGTATGCATATGTATGAATATGTGTATGTGCTGGTGTATGGTTATGTATACATATATATATGATATATATATACATATATATATTTGTGTGTGTGTGTGTGTGTGTGTTTGTGTGTGTGTAATGTATATGTATATGTGCATGCGTATATATGTATAATTTTGTATATGTATATATTATATATACACACACCCACAAACTATATATATATATATGAATATTTCTATATATACATATATATATATATATGTGTGTGTAGGTGTGTGTGTGGGTGGGTATGTGTGTGTGGGTGGGTATGGGTGAGTATGGGTGGGCTGTGGGTGTGTGTTTAAGGTGTTAGACTGGCAATGTGCAGTTTACATGTGTGTTTTCGCTATCGTGTACATATACATATATATATATCGCATAGTGTCTATTTGTGTATATGTGCGTTATCCTACAATCAAACGGGTCGGTGATACCCATAGTTCCCGACTGACGTGCGAAAGTATACTAGGATATCGACGTATCTTTTTCATCTTGTCTGTGCTGCCATGTGTCTGTGCCTCATCTATCCCCACAATTTTTAGACGTGCCTTGGATGGTATTTATACGTATGCTTATAGTTGGGTGTTTCCTCTCAAATCAGCCTCGAGTATTATTAGTATATCTCTTGGTTGTCACACGCTTGTACTGCTCTTACTTCAATTCAACTCAACCATTCTGCCCTATTTCTAAACCCTCCCGGCCGCCGCCCTCACACATACACACACACCAGAACTTCAATGCCACGCTGCTGGCTGCAGTGTCTGGTGTCGACATCGCAATGGATGATGTGGACGATGACGAAATCCAGGTACCGGGAGCGCGGATGTCCCAAAATAGTAACCAATCAAATGCGAGGAGTCTTACCGAGGCCTACAACCAGCACAGGGAACAGAGGGTGCACCTGGACATTGAGACACCCGATGGGGTTGAGTTGGACATGGTAGAGATCTCCTTAACCGACAACCCCAGGAACCCCAGGAGTGTGATCACCCATGCGACCGCGCATAGTCGCGGAGCGTCCATAGCGGAAGTGTGAGGGAGTGAGCATGGGCCGGTAATACTTGTAAACCCCGTTTATGTTCCCATACACCGCTTGGTTTCCCACACACGGTTGATTGTCCCATGCACCACTCAGTGTCCCAGACACCTGGGTGAGTATGTCGTGTACCGCTGATTGCCTCAGGTCTTTCGTGGTACTAGTGAGTTCGAATTATGGGCTGAAGTCGCCAGCAAGATGGCCAAGCCTATACATGCATGTGGATAAGCCGCTTACGGGAAGGGTGGGGTGTAACCGAACGCAGTATAGAACTCAGGCCTGGTTTAGGTGCTGTAGTACGCGATCGTGGGAGGGTAGCTATGGCTCACGCACTTACACACACACACACACCTTCACAAGTAATTTAGAGATCACAAACAGCCCAACACAGCGTTCGATGTACACGCACACACACGCACTGGCTGAGCCAGATGGTGGCATAGGCAGGGCGTGGCATGGCCAGGACGTGCTACGCATTGCGGTACGTATCGGTATTCCCGGTCCATGACATTTATATTCTCGCCATGCACCTTCGCACATAATATGCTTGTGCCAAAATCTGTCGTACTTTACTGAGAGGGTCGCTTGTGGTATACAGTCAGCGACGTTCAGGCTGCAAAACAACATCGACTTATATCAAGCACACTTAGGATCTGCCTACGCACAGCAAGGGGCGCCTGTGTCATACCCACCTACCTACAATACCTACGCCTGTACTCCGTATATTCCCTGGTGAAACTTCGCAGGATCGTTCTACAGTCAAGCGGTCTAGTCCAGTGTATTGTTATGCAGTACTGATAGACTACGGACTACGGTGGGTCTCATCCCCAGCTTCAGCCTGATGCAGAGGGGGTGCGAGATGTTCGGTACTTTCTCGGCGCATCGGTGTCGTGGATGTAAGGGCTTTGCAGGCAGTCACGTATAGTAAGGGACATGGGTGTACCGCAAGGAACGGTTCATCGATATGAGGAGTAGTTATATGTATAGGCGCATTGGTATAGTGGGATTGTAGAACATGAAGGTGTGGTGTGGTATATGAGAGAAGCCAGCTGGCTGTGATAGATTTTCGCATACTGGGGAAGAGTGGAGGAGTGCTCGCATATACCTACAGCCGCATGAATAGCTCTTTCGTTACCCTAAACCCTGAGGTAGACATGGCGCAGATTAAGCGACTCAGAGCTTCGGTCAACTTAGTACAGAATCTGTCCGACACACAACAGCCTAGCAATAAATAAATGATTAACCGGCAACACCGCTGTGGGTACAAGCACGTGCAGTTGCCTTGAGTCCAATAAGCAGAAACCAATTACGATGCAATATCTCGTGTGTACCTATTCACAGCCCTATAAGTTGTATGAGCTCTGTATCATATATGCTTGGTCTATTGTAGCAGGCCAATCGGGGAATCGGAGTGGTCTGATCGACATCTCAGCCCCTGAGACTAACACCCACTTCACAAGAGAGAGTAATGATTCCTCGAGTTCTGGTTTTATAACCACATAAATAACAGACAGAAACTTAAGGGTAAGTGATGTCTCTGTCCAATAGACTAGCAGAGTGTATTTATGATCAGAGGAAATCCAAAGACAATCTTGTACTATATGTTTTTTACCTTTCTATATGCGAAACAATTTTTTCTGATGATATGTACTGATATCAGAATAATCAGACTATACAAACTAAGCGGACTGTCCGCCCGAGGTGTGGAGAGGAACGCTGTGAAATTCACGTATACCTCTGCATGCTCTCGCTCATGCCGAAAACTCCTCTCCTGCCAAGCACAGTCGTCACGTTCTAATTGTAAATGTCAAATCAGCTGATAACCCTCAACGAGACCACTCTAGACTACCCTTTGGCAGGGGTCTATGGCAGCATTCGTTGAACGTGGAACACTATGATTCGGTGGGCCCCGAGTCTGTTCAGGCTACGCAGGCCATAGACCACTACCTTCAATGGACTAATCCTTATTGATAGTGTTCGTTCTGTTCTGCTGATACGATGCTGAAACATCATTAGGCCTGCGTAAGACCATGCCAATACGACCATAGAGCTAAGAAGATCTATGTCAAAGTAACTGATTTCGCATCCCGGGTCGAACTTCTGGGCATTTTGGAAACGGTTGTGTCATGTGTCATACCTTCCTAGTATCGAAGACGATGACCATAGCCAAGGAACAACCCTGAACAAACCCCTCTAGTGAAGCAGCGTATGCTGCGCATGCTGGATTCGGTACAACGTGACAACTGTAAGACCAGATGTAATTAAATCCGATTATTTATCCGAAAGCATTGGTACTTGGCAGCGGTGTCGCGGAGGTTTATTTCACACATCTGCTACCTAGTCGAGCCGGAGTCAACGCCCACACGTATCAGAACACAGAGCTGGAACATTGTTGGGTTGTCACACGTTGTCACACGACTTGAGCTGAAGTCGACGGACTAGTACCGAGCCCCGGCAACCTAGGGCCGAGAGTTTGGCGAAAGGGATGTATGTATGAAGCACTCGTTGGTATGTATTAAGCAATCGCTTTTATGTATGGAGTACTCACTGGTGTTGCTAAGTTACGGACCATCACGTGGAATCGAGGACTATATAGACAGCCCTCGATTTGAATACAAATTGGAAATGGTGGCTCTTGAAACTACGTCGACACTGTTCGGTACCTTAAGAAACAGAAGCGTTTATACGCAGTCGAATATTAAGTCTATATATTGTCTGTAGTTCGCTTATTATTGTTATTCTTTCCTGTCGCTGTACGTAGTACCCGCATCTGCCATGTATATGTTTCGCTGATAGACAAGTGTATATGTTCGCATTTTAAGTATCACAACCACTAGGTCGACATTTTTTGGACTTGTGTACGTATTTGTATACTTACGTGTAATGATTTGGGTGTTTAGTTGCGGTTGTCCTTATAACGTGCTAAAGCTATTCGCAATCTATTGCGGTTGCATACTATGCCTAGTGTAAACTACAGCGTCTCCGTTTTCTCGAAAGTTCTACAATACGTGTGGTGCCTGCTTTGACTGTGTCATGCAAATCTAAGCTGCTGTGCTTGTAGATTGCTCAACTTTCCAGCATTACTCCCCACTATACACCACCACCAGTTGGCGCAAGAGATTGATAGCCGTCTAGCTAGGTTCATATGTAATACTAGCAGTTTACGTTTTTTTTTGTCTACAGTGTACACTACAATATTCAACACACCAAATCGTGTACCGCTGCCATGCCATTCTAAGGGGTCATTTTTGTGCAAACACAGATGTGTATATATTACTAGTCTGATACGACGATACACTCGTGGCCGCTGTGGGCGCTGAGGCCTCTATACTTTTATATCTTAAATATGCCTGCACTGATCACCGCGCGTGAGGATTCGACCGTCGTATGTATGTATAGTACGAAAGCGAACGCGCTATTCAGTCCCACGATAGCGATAGGTAGTCAAGGCACTCCATATCAAAAAATACGTTGCACTAGGACATGATGACTTGACATAAAACATGTATCGGTATATACGCGTACATGCGCTGAGTTACCTGAGAACATTCTTTTCGCAAGCAAGTTCCTCCTGTCCGACAATCCGCCTCTAGTTATTTTCTGTCTGAAGCTTTCGTCAGTCACACCACCATACCAAGAAAATGACACGACAGTCTTTCATTAGATAATGCAGGCAGAGGGCCCATCCGGGTTAAACGAGTTGTGATATGTGTGATCAACATCAATAGTAATTGCCAAGCAAGACCCTGTACGTTACACAGGTAGAAAATGTAGTATACATTGAGAACTGCTACAACATTACTCATCAAAAATCTACATTTTCTAACCGCACGTAGCTGTTTCAAACACCCATACCAGACGACCTAGTCACATGGATGCAGACGCCATCAACTTCTCTCAGGAATATTTCTTTTTAAATATAATCACTCCGTACTAAAATAATAAAGATCATCCTGTATTCTTTAAGCAATCTTCCACGCAACTAGTAGAGCCACTCAGCACCCTCTTAATATCTGCTGGTCTTTTACGGCGTATAGAACAGTTTCTATAATAGTACCGCATCGTGCTGTTTCTTTTGACTAGCATCACAATCCAAACCAACAATCCAAATCAACATGCCATGTATTTATATATTTAAATACATATCTGATGCGTTATACATACGTAGCCTACACGTACCCTATGCGTATATTTATATAGTGACTAGGGGTGCCTCTGGTTCATTTTTTTTGATAGAAAATAGTTTGTTCTGTGTCTTGTGACTCTTGACAGCCACGACACTGACACCGTGCCAAGACGCACTTTTTTTCCGGAATATGTTTTTGACTTTGATGGGGTCAATTTGCGACAGAACTTTGATTGTGTCGATTTTGTCGATCCAACAGCTAGCCCCAGTAGTTCCACAGAGTTTACGACGTATTGACGATAAAGTGTTGCAATTCCACTTTTGCCACGAGATTCCTCATTGCAACCTTAGGGTTTGACACCCAAAAACCAGACTGTATGTCTTTGCTGTCACTGCTATCGCCACTCCGCAGTGCGTTCGCACTGTTCGGGAAGTTGGTGCAGTGAGAAAGTGTTCTATCTCATAAATAAGCAGGAATTTATGCCCACGCAAGCAGATTCGTACATAACAGTATACAGAGTGTAGTATCACAGCAACTAAAGCAATGTCAGCCGACGATCTTAAAGCACAGGGCAACAAGGCATTTGCCGCCAAAGACTGGGCCACGGCTATTGACCTGTTCACTCAGGCTATTGTGGTGGCACCAGAGAACCACGTGTTGTACAGTAATCGCAGTGCAGCGTACTCGAGCTGTGGCGAATATCAGAAGGCGCTTGAGGATGCTGATAAGTGTGTGAGCATCAAGCCCGATTGGCCCAAGGTGTGTTGGGTTTGTTGGTGTTGAAGGGTGTTTGCTTAGTATTGATATTTCTTCAGTGGGGGTTTTTCTGTCGTTGTCGTTGTCGTTGTCGTTGTGTGTCTTCCCTTGCTTGGCTGAACGTAGTCTTGGTACTTGAAATAGATATAAGCCGGAGAATATGCAAGCGTATATCTATGTATTCTATCAGAACTGTGTTCTTTCTCGTTCTGTTCGATTAGTGGAATTGTACCAGTTCTGTCAAAAAAATTATGATTGTATTTCACAATCGTTTAGACGGACATCGCACTGGTTAATTATAGATCTATATATATATATATATATATATATGTGTGTGTGTGTGTGTGTGTGTGTGTGTGTGTGTGTTTGTGTGTATATATTTTATATATAAAAATATTAGTATGAGTATACGAAATCATTTTCAACGCCGATGGAACGTTTGCGCTTGGAATATATTCGCAATTTTAGCAGTTCAACAACCGTGTGATTCTACCGTATGTAGATTCATATGGTATTATATGGTATATATATATATATATGTTTATAAGTGTATAGTCATCAAAACTGTGTGGATTATATATACTTTCTGTGCTTTGACCACTTTATCTATAGAAGTGTCCTCTATTCATAATTTTGAGAGCTCTGTATGAGATAACGTTCATATACATCTGCTATATAAATGGTGTTACACGCGTTCAAACGCTCGCGTAAAAATACATGCTCGTGGAAAAAATGTGTACGAATCGAGTTGTCTTTGTTCGAAATCTGTGGATACATACACAGATGCTTCACCCTCAATGTGGTGTCATTGTAAATCTATCCTATACTTGAGAGGCTACTATTATTAATTGCATATATCTATACTTATGTGCTCGCCCATGGTATCTAGTACTTGGTGTATACATTCGTGCATATGTGATTATATTAGTAATATTATATATATATATATATATATATATATGGCTTGCCTTGATTGCCTATTTGTATTTGTGCGTACTGTTACTTCTCTGACAGAATTTATTATTCACGGTGTATGTTTGTGGTATCATCTATATATATATATATATATACCTTGTTACTGAAAGCGTAAGCTTTTCTTACGTCCCTATTGGCATTATCATCGATTTCTCGTCTGTTACGCATAATCTGTCCTTGATGCTTTTTGCCTATTTGTAGACCCCGTTGGAGTTTCCCAGTTTTAAAAATAATATGCCCCGGACTCTTTTGTGGTCCCTGACCCTCTCTACTAGAAAAAACAAATAAGTTAGCCCTATGATTATACGCTTTCGGTCCCTGTGGCTTGCCAATCGCGATTTAGGGTTTAACTGCGCGACCAGTTGCTCTTCCAACCTCTTCAAGGGTTGTATGTAAAGCTTCACGTATGCAATCGATACTTGGTTGCAAGAGCAACTGATCGCGTAGTTATACCTTAAATCGCATAGGTTTACGTACAACACTGGAAGAGGTTGGAAGAGCAACTGGTCATATATATGTATATACCTTGTGTTTAATCAAACGAGTCTCCTGATGATAAAGTCGTATTCAAATGCTCAGATCTTCAGTCCGATTCAATATTCCACATTTATGTATATGAACATACGCGTGTAAAATATGTCTGTCTCTGCTGCGTACGGTTGTAGAAGTTTAAACCAGCATGTACATATATATATATATATTATTCACTGCTTCGGTATCATTTCTGCCAGTATCAACAATGTTTCAGATGATAGAGAGCTTTGTTATTGCAACACATATGCAAGCGTAAATGTTTATAACATTGTCTATTCGTAGCAAAAGGAGTCTCAACATTACAGTGATTTAAATGCACCTTTTTTGGGACTGCCATCAACTGTTACGCCACATTACATATACTAAATACCCCACTCACCCAATCCGTATGTCTCTCCCAATCCAGGGCTACAACCGCAAGGCAACAGCACAGGCTTTCATGCACGATACCGATGCAGCTATGGAAACATACGAAACCGGACTAGAGAAATGCCCAGGAGACCCCACCTTGACTAAGGGACTCAAAGACCTTGCAAGCTCAGGTATGTTTCCATGAGCTTGTTTGATACCTATAGCTGCGTGTGTCGGGCTGTATCCTGTGGTAGATAGCAAGAGGACAATATGCATGCATATATGTGTGTGTGTGGGTATAAATATATATGTGCGTGCGTGCGTGCGTAGAATTATGTAGCCTCATCCATCGTGTGTTGAGAGTTAGTTAGGAATTTGATAGTATTTGTGCATTTTGATAGTTTATTCACACTTTGATATACTACTACTGGATCAAAAAACAGGACCTTGTACAACAGGTACAACTCTTTTCTCGAACTCCGATCCGTAGTACAAGGTTAAATAATGGTTGGGACACCGCATATATCACTTCTGGCATGTATCCTATCCATTTACCGGCTGTCCGATATATAGCTAACTAAACGTTTTATACGCACACACCCTGACAGCTAGTGGCAGCAAGGACCCTATGCAGCAGCTCTCGTCCCTGTTCACGGCACCCGATTTGTGGGCCAAGGTGGCTATGAACCCCGACACGCGACACCTGGTGGGCAATCAGAAGCTGCAGAAGGACATCGACGAGATCAAGGCCAATCCCTCGATACTTATGACGTATGTTGTGTTGTTTTGTGTAGCGGATGTATGAAGTATTTTGTATTTCCATTGAAGTGTTACGTAGAGTGCCTTTCTGTTAGAGTGGGCAACAAGTAGCTGTAAATGGACATAGAGGAGATCAAGGGCAGTCTTCTGGAACGTATGGTGTATGCTGTGTTCATGTTTAATACTCACTTCTGGCGTATGTATTGCTGTTATGTGTGTCCAAATGAGGGCTTGTGTGTGATTGTTTATCTGTATATTATTGTCTTATCCACGTTCACGTTCACTAGTGTATATGAATATGTATATACTATTGAACACATGCTTCTGTTTGTATAAAATACACAACTTCTATATATTAACATACTGTCGCTATCGTCGCTAATAAAAACATCATCTCTATCGCATCAACAGGAAGATGCAACAAAACGAGGATCTAATGGCCATTCTTGGTGTAGTCATGGGTATGCCAACTGCACCCAAGAACGATGATGCAGGTGCAAGCACGAAGGATACTGATGTAGATATGGCCGAAGCCCCCCAGGTAAGCATAGACATTTACAACCAAGTGTATCTGAAATAGCTTCATGTACATCCGGATGTATTCGCAAATGTTGTGTAATATTCAAACTATGGATATGTACTGGTTTATATAACTCCCGTTTTTTGAAATGTACCTTTTTGGGCGTCTTCTGTACATACGTTTATCGGTGTGCGTATGCGTATGGATACAGATTTGTCAACTTTTTAGCGCACGCGTTAAGGTTTCTTTTGCACTGAACGTAGTGATACTTTATGGTTTATAACAAACTTTTGCACACGTTTACGCGTATATTTACAATTCTATACAATTGCCATGTCCACTCACATACGCTCATCTCAGGAGGAGGCGGTGCACGAAATCGATCCAGAGGAAATTGTGGTTGATGAAGTCGAGGAGAAGCGATTGAATGCCTTGACCGAAAAGGAACTAGGCAACGCGGCATACAAGAAGAGGGACTTTGACACAGCCATTGCGCACTACGAGAAGGCAATCGAGCTACAACCAGAGAATATGGCGTTTTACAATAACATGGTGAGTACGTGCGTGTATATGTATTTTCGGATGTGAAATGTGTTTATACGTTTCGCAGAGACGGTTGTGTACATTTTTATTGATTTAGAAATGTCAAGAAACCACTGTAGCATGTCTTAATATATATATTTTTCTCCAATATATGACACTTTCTACGCGCTGCACAGTCCGCTGTATTCTTCGAACAAAAGGAATATGAGAAGTGCCGCGAGATGTGCAAGAAAGCGGTAGAGGTGGGACAGGAACAACGCGCCGAGTACGCGCTCATCGCCAAGGCTTATGCACGCATCGGCAACTCGTACCACAAAGAAGGTAGGGGATGTAGGATGTCTTAAAAGTGTGTCTGTGATATATATCTGGTCGTGTATGCATGCTTATCTTGTTATAGGATAGAATGCATGTCCCTGGTAGATTGACTGATTGTCTATGATACACGCGTACACCTATACGTGCAGGCAACTACGACGACGCCGTCACATGGTTGAACCGCAGTTTAACCGAACACCGAACCAAAGACACCCTCAACAAACTCAACGCCATCGAAAAGGAGAAGAAGGAGGCCGAGGCAAAGGCTCTCCTAAACCCTGAGGAGGCTACCAGAATCAAGGAGGAAGGAAATGCCATGTTCAAAGCCATGAAGTATCCTGAAGCAATCAAGGTGCATTAAAATGCTATTTATGTAGATGTATATATATAGGGTATACGAACATGTTTTACACTTCTCTCAAAACACTATGCATATATAATGTACGCGCTAGATGCTCATCTTTGTTTGCCGCCCATTCACAGTTATACACAGAAGCCCTCACGCGCAACCCTGACGACCACACCATATACTCCAACCGTGCTGCCTCGTACATGAAGCTGGGTGAGTTCCCACACTCACTCAAGGACTGCGACAAGTGCATTGCAATGGCACCGGACTTTATCAAGGGACACACCCGACGAGGTGTGCATATGCATACGTGTTCATAATATCTGTGTCTATGCCAAGATGGAAAATATTTTAGTACGTTTATGCTAAGACAATATTGTGGTGTACTTCTATATGGTCACGCATAAAATACATGCACTTTCTTACTCAAACATGTGTACAAACCTCAATATTTTTGTGCACATTTGGATTTCCAGTGTGTAAGCGTGTAGGCAGTCAATTATGTCGAAGTCTGCAGAAGTACAATTACGTCTATGTGTCTATAGATGTATATATTTGTACCTAAAACGCGTTTAAACATTCACAAAACAACAAACACACAGAGTGACTTGGTGTATGATTATGAATTAACCCATTACCGTACTTCCGACTACTACTGTACGTCCTTAGGCAACTGTCTGCTGGCCATGCGGGAACACCAGCGGGCTCTAGAGGCATTTGAGAAGGCGTTGAGTATCGACAAGGACAATAAGGAAGCCATCGATGGCGTACAGCGTGCCTACAGAGCCATGAATGAGAGGCTGCAGGTGTGTACGGTCTTGCAGCATTAGCTAGATATATATATATATATTATCCGTCTGAGAATATCTAGATGTACAGTTGGGAAATAGTATACGTATGTGGGGTAGAAGTCTTTCAGTTGTGTGCTGTTAATTTTTGTGCTGCTTGTAGTTGTATAATAACGATAAAATTGGGGGGGGTTATATTACTGGATTGGAGTATGTTAGTGCAGAGTTGATATCTCATCGAGCTTGTCTGTAATTTTAAAAACGATATATAGTATATCTGATGAGTAACTTGCCTATCCAAGCCATGGAGAGGCGAATTGGTTATATATGCCTATCTACGACTCATTTCCCACTTATATTGACAGAATATGTCTGAGGAAGAGCGTGCCGCTGAGGCTATGAAGGATCCCGAAGTACAAGCCATCATGGGCGATCCCGTCATGCGCATCGTGTTGGATCAGATGCAGAACGACCCCGCCGCCGCACAAGAGTACGTACTGTTTTATGTTCCAAGTCTCGCTTGTACACCTACATTTTTTAGGTGTTTTCAGCGACTATTTAATATGTAGCACATAAGGCCTGTATTATACCAGTGTTGCTTCTAGCCGTTATATATGAGAACATGTAGTGTATTCTGTCTAGATCATACCAGAATTTCTTGTATGAAACAGAGGGATACTTCTGTACGTGGTTTGATGTAGTTTCGCGTATGCGCCTCTGGATGTATTTTGAACATTACGAATTAAATCGTCATATCTTCATACATATGCAATTCTACAATCAACAGGCACTTGAAAAATCCTGAGATATCCGCAAAGCTGCAGAAACTCATCAACGCCGGCATCATCCGTACACGGTAGATACGCCCCTGCATACACACAAATTCCCACAGACGGATTTTCACACATATACTAGCACTCGAATACACATACACACGCACACATGGATTTCAATGTACACGAATGAGTGTGTATTGATTAGAATGGCTGACGCCTCTTTGAGGTACGTAGCCAAATATAAAGAAGGCATGTTCTGCTCACAGTCCCTGGTGGCTGTATACACCAACTATGCCCACAAAAGCATGGCATATGGCTGCACGCCGACAAGTCAGTCTCATCTTGATGGCCAGTCACATCCTGTCGGGAACGAGTCGCGGCCTACTTGCTGTGGGAGCTTTGCATGAGTTCCTCTCAGCTCAGTGGGTATCTAATGCAGCAGTTGAGGAGACCCGTTTGTGCGGCAGGTGGAATACGCACGACTGTGCTAGCCAAACAAATGTGACCTTTCCAACTAATAAATTAGAAGACGCAGATAATTTACCAGTTGTATGCCGTCTTAGAAATGCACTCAGTCATCGGTCCACGCATACTTGCTTCGTGCTGTTTTGGTGATTGTCCGATAGAAACCTTCGATCTTTGCACAGTCGTCAACGCCTCGTGAGTAAGAAACAGAAATGGCTACTTTCGCACTGGTAGTATAACAAAAAGTTCCAACGACGTAGTCAAGAAAGGGTTTTGGGTTTCTAATACCTAAAACCAGCATGTAGATACTGTCTAGTCAACACGAGACATGGTCAGTATAAGACTCCATGGCCAAGATGCAGTAGACAAACATTTAGATCCTCAAATGTTCCCTATGCAGCCTATACAGTAGAAGAGAAATTAGAATCCTGTAGAAGGTCTCCAATATAGTGGGAAGAAGGAAAAAATCGGATACTGAATTTTTCAGGATATGTAAGAGTATAGATCCAAAATAGGGGGTGAGGGGAAATAGGGAGGATTCAGCAGGAACCGAAATTGATTTTGAACTACAAATCTGTGGCTTTCGGTGAAATCTCACCTTGCCATAGAACTAGGTACCATCGAATGCGCTAGTCGCTTTACTCACGACTCATCTTTACAGGCAAAAGCCTTTATGGAGCGTAAAGAGTAAGAAATTTAAGTATATAGTAGCGAACTCAAATCTGTGAAGTTAAAAGAAAAGTGCGAGCTCACAACTGATACGGGACTTGTTCTTGATCGAGTCGAGTCAAGGCACAATCATGTCAGTACATATTTAATCACTCGTCTACTAATCTAAAGTAGGCTTCGTCCGGTATCTTTTAGGCAATGTGCTTGAGTATCAATTGATAATCCGGCATAGAATAGTGGAAGTTGCATAGGGCTATAATTTGTGTCGCCAATAGGCCACCGATTTGTGAACTAGTAATAGAAAAGTAATTGAACTCTAATAACGGTAGATCGGCATTAAAAGACAGTTAAATCAAAGAAAAAGTTGCAGTCAAAAAGTGTAAAAGAGCTGCTGTCTCATTATACTCTGGTATTTCTTGTCACACTTCCATAAAATTTGTGATCCGTCTCAATATTAGTAGACATGCCTCGACAGTATAATCGCAAAGGTTTAATATGCCATCATTTCTTCTTCTTCTTTTTTGACGTAAAAAATGGATAAGTTAATTCTAAATCGAACTTAAAAGAAAAGAAAATTCAAAACACCAATACAGCTGGTGTATAATTCCACTGCACCTCTGGTATTTCTTATTAAACACTTCCATAGAAATTGTGGTTTGTCTCAATATATTAGTAGACTGGCTTCGACGATATAATCGTAAATATTTGAAATCCCATAAACCCTAAAACTCCAATTTGGCTGATAGTATAAGCACATGTTTAACGCAAATCTAAAATTTTGGAATATGTAAGCACGTAAAGGTAGATATTTGCATAAATCAAAACAATACAATAGTGCAAGTATGGCGACTCTAATGTGAACACTTACGTGATTTTTTCATGAAATAATAGTCTTCCACCCAACATCGGAATATATACAAGAAAGAGTCTCAGTCAAAATTTACTAGGTATATTTTTGAATACTCTCATAGCAAGACAGTCCGTTGCAAAATAAAGCATATTTAACTCTTCTGGCCAGCCAACTAGATGTGCCTATCTAAATCTTAAATTGAATGGAGATGAGGTTCCAGGTGAAGTGGAATTATACACCGCTATTATATCAGGGCTGCATATCAGCAGCAGGGGAATCAGCAGAATGGCAACAACCATGCATGTAAAATTCGATGAATATTACTGTTTCAAACTATGTTAAATGAACTAAGATACAATATAAAAGCTAGAATTTAGCATTGGTAGCTCGTTCAAGAAAAATCGGGATTGCCACTTTGTAAGAGCCTTATTATCCTCGATCACACAGGACATACCTCTTGCTGTTCTTTATTGAATAGTTTTCCCTAGAGGTACTGAGTGTTCATGACCACAGGACATACCTTTTGCTGTTCTTTATTGAATAGTTTTCCCTAGAGGTACTGAGTGTTCATGACCACATGCCTATTTTGTAGATAATCTTAAGAACGTAAGTCACGTTAATACATTTGCTAATATAATCAAAGTTACATCCGAAGAAAAGTTAAAAAAAAGATAGACTAATTGGATTTTGGAGATTGGCGGGAACTAGTAGCTCAGATATTAAAAGATCAGTTTATAATATACTACATCGATTAATGTCTCAAATTCGTCATACCAAATACTCGAGCTATTGGAGCCATGAAATTGAATTTAGAACAATTTGGAAATATTGGAAAAAGAACTTGTATTAAATTATTTTAAATATAAATAAAATCAACGTATTATCTCATTTGGTCTTGATATTTTAGACTGACCGAAGGCCGTATTCCTACATAGCCCCCAGTAGCCTTTAGAACTACGATACGTGGAGATACGATCTAGTTTGTAAAGCGGAAATCATAGTAAAATGATTTCGGTCATGGCTTATCGAGTAAGTATATGTCAATATGTACGAGTTCAAAACTCATGTTGTATTCTATGCCGCTTAGCATTTGGACCAGTAACCATTTCGGATGTAGGCGCCTTAGGTTGATTATTTGGTAAGGTAATAGCTAAAGGAAGTAATTAAATTTGAATAATTTTCTGCACTGTTGGTGAGCAGACGGCAAATTAAGGAATTTTGGATCCGTCAGGGTTTGTAGTCAACTGAGAAAACCCTTTCCGTTTATCCTATGTGTTCTTAGGTAAACGCAAAGATACGAAGGTAGTCGCGAGATTCATCGAACGCATCGTTGGTTAGCCAAGCTACTCTCCCATTCACAAAGCAGGTCGTGTAGTAAGTGTAACCGTTTTTGTATGTTTTGTTAATTATATATTCAACTTGTGACTCCATAACTGGGATATCAGAATCAAATGAGTGAGAGAATGAGAGTTCAGATGTAGAGATACAGTATGTGCCTGAAGTAGTTGGCGCTGTTACCTTTTACATTTTTTTACTCCGTGAGTATCACTCTTCTAATCATGGTAGGAAATAACAATAAGAACGCGATTCTTGTGCTCCAGTAAACAGGGGTAAACAACGTTCTGCATATGCTCGATCTTTTGTAGCTACGGTATATCGAGCTTCTCGGGCGCAGGATTGTCAAACGTTGCTTGTAATTCACTATAGCGGCCAAAGATATAATGAAACAGGAGTGTTCCAGATTTAGAATTCATGCATTTATTCATTTGAGCCTGAACCCATCTCAAATGATAAGGCCACATATCCTCAAAGTCGTTTAGTGCTGTGTGCAAGTGTTTCTTGAGTTCACTATGACGTGTGTCATTTGCACCCTGCGTTTGAAGTTTACAAGGAACACCACGCCAATGAGTCATGCCGGATATGAGTATAAGTGCCTCCATTACGTCGGTACAATACTCACTACCGTTATCAGAACATAGTACACGGGGGAACCGAAGTCATGAAAGACACGATAGTATATCTCTGCCACTGTTTGCGGGCATTTGCTCGGTATTGCATAAAGCAAGTTATAGTCCGAAACATGATAAATGGCAAATACATACATCGCCAGTATGCTTGGATCGCGAGAGTTTAACCAAATCGACTATGACTCAGCGCATCGCTTGGTCTTCTGCCACACATATTAGGCGTGCCCAAACGTTGCTTTTGATTTGGTTCTTTTCACAATCAGTACAGCGTCGGTATAGTTTACGTATGATTTCTTTCAGCGCCGGGTGATCAAGCCCTACATGAATAGCCAGCTTATAAGTATGCTCATATGCTCGATGAGTTAAATTATGTATTATTTTACCTCGATTCTCGAGCTCTTCTAAGTCAGTCAGATTCTGTGTAACGCTGGCTGAGTGAACCATAGTCACATTGCATAGGGCAACTTCAGTATCGGGAGGGGTAGCCTCTTGAGATACGTAATTAACAACATCAGATTGTTGTTCAGTTGTTTCGCAACTCCGGGCTGTTTTTTAAACAGCGCTTTAAGTAGTTGAGTGCGAGCTTCAGGTTTTCGTGGCCTTAGCTAGTTTCATGTTTTTACGATCTAATGCTGTTTCAATCGATTGCATTCTTGTTGGGTGCATGTGTTGTACGAATCTTGAGCATTTGTTCAAGCTCTTTAGACTCCTTTAGTTTAGCTAAGAATCCGGTTGATTGTTTCCACTAAGTGGTACCTGCAGGATCGATGCGACAAACAATAGTGTGTTTCCAAGGTGTCTTCTGATAGATTTAGTAATATTAACATAATTTAACAACTGTGCGATAAGTTTATACCTTCCGGACGTCCCAGAGCCCGTTACCAGGCAGTTGCACTATGATGAGCTGCAAAAATATTAAACAATGGTATGTGGACTTTAAATGTTGTATGCTACCTTACACCATTTGGGATTTGCTTTCCAATCGGGGGATAGTTGCTTTTGTACTATCTTGCTAAAATTTAATCGTTTTAACTGCACACGGTGATGCACCCATTATATGCCTGTGGAGCAATCAGTGATGATGTGACACCTAAATTCGTCAACACTGGTTACCACATCACTTTTGCGACTGGCCGAAACGATGGTGTGTCCAATCGGCGCTTGCCGGCCGTCACCATTTGGACGGCCTGTGCGAGTTCTGCGAGAGCCTCGCTCTGGTCAAAGACGACAATCGCGGACACCCTAACCTTTGATTTAATTAAGCGAGCCACGTGATCTTCTAGCATGGGGTGCTGTGGTCCTCAATAAGGGTGAGCAGTCGCCTTAAAGTGTAAGGGGCGATATCAGTCGGTTCAGAAACAAGAGCGCTATGACTACGCAAAATCAGGACCAGGCGTATCTAGGAGGCGCGGTGGGTATGGCTGCCTTATAGATTTGCCCTGGTGATGTCCTACCGTCGTGAAGTGGGACCGGCATGTAGAAATACGGCCTCCGGTGCGTCTAAAATATCAAGATCAATTGAGATAATACATTGGTTTTTATTTGTATTTTAAATAATTTAGTACAAGCTCTTTTTCCAATATTTCCAAAGAGTTCTAAATTCACTTTGATGGCTCCAATAGCCTGAGTATTTGGTATAACTCATCTACTTGGACCTATTTGAGACATTAGTAGATGTAGGATATTATAAACTAAATTTTATAATCTCTGAACTACTACTTATAGATTTTGGTCCTCCATAATCTCAAAATCAATAAGTCTTTTTTTTTTTTTTAACTTTTCTTCAGATGGAACTTTATTTATATCAGCTAATGTATTAACGTGACTTACGTTATTATGTCTATTTACAAATTAGGCAAGTGGTCATGAACTCTTAGTACTTCTAGTGAAAATTATTCAATAAAGAACAGCTAGAGGTACGCCCTGTGTGATCGAGGATATTTAGGCTCTTAACAAGAGGCAGTCCCGATCATTCTTACACAAGCTACCACTGCTAAATCTAACTGACTAAATTGTATTTTAGTTTAATATAGTTTGAAACCTAGTAATTTCCATCGAAGTTTACATCTAGCTGTTCTTCATTGAATAATTTTCACTAGAAGTACTAAGTGTTCATGACCACTTGCCTAATTTGTAAATAGACATAATAACGTAAGTCACGTTAATACATTAGCTGATATAAATAAAGTTCCATCTGAAGAAAAGTTAAAAAAAAGAAAAAGACTTATTGGATTTTGGAGATTGGCGGGAGGACCAAAATCTATAAGTAGTAGTTCAGAGATTATAAAATTTAGTTTATAATATCCTACATCTACTAATGTCTCAAATAGGTCCAAGTAGATGAGTTATACCAAATACTCAGGCTATTGGAGCCATCAAAGTGAATTTAGAACTCTTTGGAAATATTGGAAAAAAGCTTGTACTAAATTATTTAAAATACAAATAAAAAAACCAATGTAGTATCTCAATTGATCTTGATATTTTAGACTGACCGGAGGCCGTATTTCTACATAGAGGTACGCCGATCGAGGATATTTAGGCTCTTAACAAGAGGCAGTCCCGATCATTCTTACACAAGCTACCATTGCTAAATCCTAACTGACTAAATTGTATTTTAGTTTATTATAGTTTGAAACCTAGTAATTTCCATCGAAGTTTACAGGCACAATGAATTCGTCGGCACAGGAGTTGTGAAAAACTCAGAGACCAACAACCGAGCTCTCGTCGACAGTGATGTGCTCTAGCAATCCCCACGGAAGCACCTGACCACAAAAAAAGTTGGGCACTCAGATCGCCGCTTTTATCGGCCACGGAACAAACGAAGACAATTTTTGTTGTCTCGCATACGGCTAGGAGGACAGTCCTATAATCATCAGGGGCTTCAGGAACATGAGCGAAATCAGCATGCATATGCTGAAAACTCTTTCGAATGCTTGGTAGAAAATTCCTGGCATATATTACAGCCTTCCAAGACAACACAAATGACGCCCTCATTTCGCTCCCATCAGCAAACAGAGAAGACGTCACACTTGTCTATCTTGGGAGCGCCCGCATTCATGTAAATTCCATGCACAGCCTCCATTACTCTATTATATTGAATATCACTCAGCAGCCGACTTTGGGAGAAGTGTAGGGATGACATTGGCGGATGGTCAGGTCGTGTCTCAATATTCCAGCTGAAGGAGCGCAACGCCCGATGTGACAAAGCAAAAATTCCACCATCGTCAGATGACACACATGAAACGGAAGCATCTTTTGGTTTTTTGGACATGCGAAATCATCCGCATCATGTGGTTTGTGCCAAGCGAAACCAGTTTTTTTTTTTAAATAGCCGAAGTGACTCGCCTGTAGGATACCTTCTCGGCATTCGGGTCAATTACATATCAAAGTCAAGGACAGAAGCTAGGCGGGCGAAAAGATCATGCCGCGGACATAGTTACATAGCTAGAAATCATCAATGCTTTCTTGCAATAGTCGTGGACATTAGCCGGGCTTCTTCGATGCCATTTTGACGTCCGCCTGCCATCAATTGCTTGCATCTGCGCACTGCACCATACTCACATCTCGTGGGCCATGAATTACTGGGTCTTTGTATACACGACTTGCATCTCCGGTGTGTTAATGCCTGCATAGGAACAATAACCATACCGCTTGGGTTTGGGAACAAGCGTAAGTTTATAGGTTCGATCGTGGTGAAACGTTGATTGTCTGAGTCGTTTGTACAGTCAGTGAAGAGTTGTATAGTTCCCTTAGTCTCCTCCACCTTTTTGCCTAACTCTTCTCCAATGTGAGAGATACTCTCTATCCCCATCGACCGTCTCTGTACTGATGTATTTTTGTCCGAGCCATACCCGGACTCGTAGCTGACCTCATTAACCGGTACCATGTCTATATTGTAGAGGATATGAGAACGGCGAGGCATTAAAAACTCTCATCCCCACCAGCATTCTCCTCAACAGATTGCAAAGGGCACTGATGCACCAGTCCTAAATAAGCTTTGAAATCACACTCGCTGTCGGAATAGGAACGGGTCTTCGTTGTTTCGTTTGAAGGCAAAGCCTTCGCATCGCCTGCTTGCTTACCGGGGCGACAATATAATTGCTGAGGGGTCATAGTGAAGAAGGCGAAGGTTAGCGTTGATAGTTCTGGGCCAGTTGCGCCACGCCATATTAATTGCGGTCTTTTTGTATTGTTCTCGCCTTTTCCTTTTTCTCGGGCTCCTCGCCAAATATGTTTGCACTGCTGGTTGGTTGCGCCACGCAGTGACGACCACATGCACAACGTGGCAATGGGTCCACAGCTGCAACTACATACATATAGTCGTCCATCTCAAACGCTCTAGCCCAGCCCGATGTACACTAGGTGACATATATGATTTGTAGTGTACCTGATACGGCGATGTGTCTAACACCAGCCAATCCTGCATCTGGGTTGATATGAGACCATCAACCGTTGTGACGTCCAGCAACAAAGCTACCGAATGAGGGGAGAAAAACACTTGTACCTTGTCGGATGGGATTTTGGAGTGGACTCGTATAATCTGACCAATAATTGATGGTTTAGAGTAAATATCTATATGAGGTAGGTACAGTTTATCAACGGTGTTGGCAGAAATAAAATTAAATGCACTGCTAACATCCATATATACCAATAGTCGCATGGGTTCTCAAAACCCTGGACCATTGGACCCCGTCAAAAGGGGAGCTTTGTCGTCGACGGGGTAACTGTTGCTGCTGCCTTCTCTCTATCCGGGTACTCATTGAGAGAATGCGCTTGCTTGTTACAGCCGTAGCAAGCAGTGTACTTCTTAGGTTTTAGGTGCCGGTGCTGCTACTGACGGCGAATACTGGTGCTTCTGGTCCGTAATTGCCTTAAGCGCACGCAATGAAGCAGAGTGCTACGGCAGTGGTGAGCGCGATCGAGTATACGATTAGTGCTTGCCTATCTTTTCCTGATCTTTGCGGTCCTGACGGTCTCGCTCATCCCTACGAGATTGGTCCTAGCTATACTGCCAAGTATTACGCTCGCAAATGTGGAGCCAATTCTTCTGAGCACGTTGCGTGCGTTCGCGTTTGAGTTGGCTTTTGGACACTCGATCCGACCGCTGGTCAGCATAGCCACCCAGTCGGTCATACAGCCTGCCTGCGCTCGTCACACAGTGGCTTCGTCTGGGATAGGGACCACTTCTAGCGTGTATTTGTCACTGCCGTGGTTCACATTTGGCGTACCAAATCGAGAGCACCAGATAGGCCATTGAACTCGTCGATGGCCGTCAGTGAAGTTGCATTCAACGTGGCCATGAAAATTTTGCAAAAAAAACCCCCTTTCCATTTTTTAACAGCAGTGGTAGGTGGGTTGAAAACCTCTTCCTTAAACTGAGGGTGTGTCGCGGTGAAGAATACGGACATCCGAAAGGTCGCATTCGTCACTAAGATTAACAAGCGCATTGCTGAGCTGCCAGTCTTGCGATCAGCGTAGTGAAGCATTTTCACTACGTGCGCCTTTACTTACAATGCACAATGCTGGGCCACCGCGTCGTATAGTTGGAACATGTCGGAAGGCACTCGTCACCGCCACAAACTCAGCGGTAACCTTCTAAAACTTTGTTTCTCACACATTCCGTTGCTTCTGCTTGTCTAACCCTGCTGGTGTCGTTAGGGGAGGAAAGCCGGTCCCAATGTCCCAGAGAGAAATGACACGAAATCCAACGTATGCATTTCTGCCACTTGAATAACGCATACGCCAATATATGATGGGGCAACAGGAACATAAATTCCGTTAACATGTCTGCATATAACCCACTGTTCTTCCGACAGTCAATAGCCAGCTTTCGCCGGGTTCGTGAGTTTCTCTTATGAAAAATATCCGCAACATGTGTCCAGTATACGACGTACACTCGGGAGGAAGGTCACGACCGCCAAGGTCCCGCAGTCCTTCCCCAAGCTTCATCTTCGTGAGGGGGACGTAAATCTACTCTCTTTGTTCAGGAGCAACTGTTGTCCAGTCTCGAGTCGTTATTCGCGCCTCCAGGTGCGCCAAAGTGGCATGCAAAAGTTGACCCTAGAAGGCTTCATATCTTTCCACTCCCAATCCCGTGAGGGGAACAAACAAAATACTAGGCATTGTAGGTAATGGAAATGGAATAATTATTACCAGACCATTGAAGTAAGACAATAGTAACAAAGATTAAAGAGGGAGTACTAGGGAGTACCCTGTGTTAATGAGAACGTAAGTTGCAATGTACACTCGCACGTTCACCTTGAACGTGTCAGTAGAGTTGTAGTTACTCTTAGCGCTTGGTCCGAAAAGGAGAACCACAGGTACTGTGCGAAGCATACATAGCTACGGCAGGAACTGCCGGCTATCGCGTATTAATATCCACCTGTGTTATCTCTATCACATCGGTCTATTCGTGTGAACGTTCTGGCAGTTCGGTACTTTAGGAAGTCCGGTACTTTAGGAAGTCCGGTACACCTATGGTCCGGGGCCTCTTACACGGTCTCCAATTTTGTTTCAGAGTAGAAAACTAGTATTTCAAGAAAAACCACACACAAATGCTTCTTACTGTAAAGTCTACTAGCGCATTTTTATAATGTTCTGGATTGTTTTAATTATTGCAATATCTACCTTTACCTTGTACTTATTCCAAAATTTTAGATTTACGTTAACACGTGCTTCTGATATTAGGAACCCACTCTTTTTAAACAGCGGACATCCTAGTTCCGATGAGTACGATGAGGACAATACTATCCGCACCAAAATAAACACGACCAGGCCTGGGGCGCATAATAAGTGTACCCCTTCTGTTCGAAAGTTGACGACGAAGACTTGGCGGCTGACAACGCTCAGCCATATCGATATCACCAGCCAGCTTCGCAGACACGGACCCCAAGAGTGGGCCAACCGCATATATTCATCATAACTTTGCAGCCGCAGGCGACGAGTGGATATAGGACGTAGGTGTTTCGTGATGCAGCCTTCGACCAGCTTCGAGGTACAGACCCCAAGAGTGGACCAACCGCAGCTGACGCGCAAATAACCTCCGCGTGTTGCTATTGGCACGGGCGTCGAGTCGGTGTAGCAACCATGCTCGTAGAACAAGGAGTATACCTTCCTCGGTAAACAGACCTTGTCAATCGTATCGACTTACCCAAACAGGCGCTGGAAGAGTTAGACAAGCCTGACATAGAAGACCAAGATCGTTAGGCAAACCAGTACCTCGAATCTCCGGGCTGCGGCAGCTTGCAAGAGAGGTTAACAAGTCGCAGGTAGAGCTCGCCGTGTTGGAGACTTTGATCGAGCGTCGTACTTACGACAAGCAGAAGAACAGAATCGTGAAAGTCGACACCATGAAGGGCAACCCCCAGTCAGGGTACGTAGTCACGAAGACCTGCCCCTGGAGTATCCCGAAACGATGTTCCCAAGTGGAAGACAAAGCTTAAGCAAGAGCCGTACAAAGTCCCAACGGTAGGCAAGATATACGGACATGTGGCCGGCAAGCCGTGGGTCTCCGTAGTCCATTGCAGGAATGGGTTCAACCAGCTCTTGCTTGAGAACGAAAGTCAGGATAATCTCACTTTCTGGACCCTGGCGGGCAGCTCGCTCTCCCATTTGGTATAATCGAATCGCATTGGTGATTTTAAGAGACATTGTATCGCCTCTTGGATGGGTTACAAGGCATCAAGTAGTACACATATTGTCATTATTGTCATTACTTCTGGAAACGCGTCCGAGCATTGGGACGAGCTCATTGACTTCTTTGAACGCTGCGACAGGTACGACATTCAATTTGACAGTACCAAAGCATGCATAGGATATCACGAGCGTCCCGTCAGTCATGGTGTTGTTGCAAATATTAGGGCTTCACGATTTCCGCCGATCGGTTGGAAGCGCTCTTAGAAGTAGATCGGCCGGACAACCAGGATCGGGCACGATCGTGATACCATACGGTTGCGTTCTAGCAACGATACGATGATGGTTTCTTGCGTATTCTTAAGCCCATCTCGGCTCTCCCAAATGAGGGGATCCGGTTGAAACGATGTGCAGCTCAGCAGAAAGCGTTCGACACGATCAATGCGCGTTTGAAGACATGTCCTATGCTAGCGACGCCTGAGCCGGGTGAGAGTCCCTATCGATTTGCCGATCCATGAGAACACATCGGTCTAGGAAGTGCTATTTGTGTCCTCCACAATGGCGAGCTCTGGCCAGTCGCATACTTCTCATCGAAATTCTTCTCGGCCCAACTAAACTACCACGTTACTGATAATGAGTGGTTGGGGCAGGTCTATGGCCTCCGTAGGCATTGGGCTTTATTTGGAAACTCGCTCCACCCAATCACATATGTATAGATCACCAAGAAAAACTATCCCAGTGACATCGCGAGTTCCTCACAAACGACCCTAGAGGCCGGTGCCAAGCCCGTTGGCAGGGGGTCTGCCGTGGTCAGGATGTCTACCTGCTTCACGTCTGCGATAAAGCTAGCGGCATAGCGGATATACGGAACTGTCTTGCCAATAAAGCTGGTCCCTGGATGGTCTCTGGTGGGGACTAATCGGCAAATCCCAGACGGCGTGTCATTACTGTGGCGAGTATATGGTAAGCCATAACACTTTACGACCGCTGAGATAGTTTGGGGACCACACACCCATGATGCTTTTGCGCTTTCGGGAGACAACCAGTTGCCGAAGTTTTTTTCCGCATCTCTCAAAGGGGGAGCCTTTTCAGAGTTGGGAACGTTCCTCAACCTGTGGGTCAACCCTCCCTGGGTAGCTATTCCACGTGTTCTGACCAAGCTGATTGATAACGGAGCAGATATCGCACTCATGTGTCCGTACCTCCCGAATGAGCAATGGTACAAACCGATGCTTGCGCTACTATCGCGCGGACCAATCATCATTCCCCCCGAGCGTGGCGTCTTCTTTTGCCAAGAAGACGAAGAGATGCTCCCGGCGTGATTGGGTTCAGCTTAGTTGTGCCGACCCGTGATCGGCATAGGAGCGTAGTGCGGAACCGTTTCATGAAATCCTGAACAATTCAATTAACTGAACAAAAATTCATACTATGACAGATAATCAAAATATATATTTGATATTAAACGAACGATGGATAACAGCATTGAAGATAAATATCACAATATATTGTACATAAACATACCCACACACACACACACACACACACACATATATATATATATATTAATATATCTACATATACACACTTATATATATATATACACATATATATAAATATAATATAAATATAATAATATATAATAATATATAATAATATATATATATAAACATATATACATACATATACAGATATACATACAATATATAAACATGCAGACATACATAAAAATATATACATGCTCAGACAGAAAGACACGTGAATGCATACACACAATAAAAACGCACACACATGTGTATAATATATACATACGTACATACACGCACACACGCACGCACATCACGCACAAAAAAAACGGGTTTGCACATACATATAATCTGTATATGTATTGTATATATATATATATATATAATATATATATATATATAATATATATATATATATATATAGTATATATATATATATATATATATATATATATATATATATAATATATATATAATATATATATATATATATATATATAATGCATGCATTACATGCATACATGCACATAAAAGATATATGGATATAGATGTATGTGTATGTATATATAAGCATAAATATAAATATAAATATAAAATATATATATATATGTATATATATATATATATATATATATAATAATAATATCTGAGATTGACACACACAAACACACAAAACATGCATACATGATCACACAACACAATAATATATATATATACAACACATACACATACACA
>LUCW03000419.1:2500-10000 GCA_001586965.3 Sphaeroforma sirkka | reverse complement strand
ATATATATATATATATATATATATATATATATATATATATATATATATTATATATATATGTATGTATATATATATACATATATAACTGTTATGGCTATATATATATATATATATAATATATATATATATATATATATATATATATATATATATATATATATGTATATATATATATATATATATATATATATATATATATATATATATATATATGCATATATATATGCATATATATTTTATATAGTCCAATTAATGAGTTCTATTTACATTCATACACTCCACTGTGTATGTGAACATTACATTGATCCACCCCACTGTGTATGTGAACAGCTGCATAACAATTTCGCTTTACATTCATACAATGGACTCCCACAGATTTAACAGTATGTCCGACCCACACGGCGCTGAAACAGCCAATTGCCTCGACGTGCCCCCCACTCAGTTCGGAACTTCATCGCAGATCCAAATGGTACCAGAAAACGTATCAATTGAGCACTTGGCACAAGGGAAAGGATCGAGTACGGATTCTATGTATGTGGAGAAGATTAAGGGTCGGCATATTTTGCTTAGCCAGGAGCAACTGTTCAGTGGATTACTTGTCGTATGCATAGAGCATCACAAGTACGACGAAGCATTAGGTATGGGGTTTAGGGTTCAGGGTTCAAACTTTAGGGTCTAGGGCTAAGGTGTCTCAGGTTCTGGAGTTATGGGTGGTTTAGGGGCGAAGATTATACAAGTTTTAAGGTTTGGTGTTTGATGTGTCCTTGGGTTCAAGGTTTTTGGATTGTCCTGGGTTCAAGATTTAGGGATTTAGACCATGTTAGGATTAAATTTGAGGTGCTGAAGGTTGAGTTTTGGACTCAGGCGCTGAACTTGCGCTTGAGGCTGAATTTGATATGCACGCCTATACACATGTTTAGATAGCAACAATGGGTTAACTTTTCGTCGTTTGTGTATCAGCGGATATGCTCACTAGTACACACCATTGCTCACACAATTCTGTAATTGAGCCGCTACAGTTTTGGTCTTACGTTTATTTCATCGTCATTGTCAAATGTTACACGTGTGTTTGGTTTTTAATCCAATGGTACCGCTCACAGCCTTGCCCCTTTTGAACCTCGAGGCTCTCCTATTCAACATAACACAGCAATCCAACGCACACGTGCTTATGGTTCATCTGCTCGTCAACGGGCGCTCAGCAAATGCTCACACCTGCATACAACGCGAAACGCCCAAATGTAAGGACAAGAACGCGTACACTCCATCGGCACGACGAATATCTTGTGTAGATAATCATGTAGGTAGGCATGATATACATCCCAAACATAGACATCGTAAGCATCCAGAGCATCGAGCCTCATTTATTACCTTTTAAAAACCCAAAACTATACATTCCTACTTTTCACAGCCCTGTTAAGAGAAGATCCCGAAGCTCATATGTGCACCGAAGAATTGGCTGGCTTGTCGCTATGGCGACCAGCGTCTCGACCAATCATAAACCAACTTTGCGAGTACGTATCCAAAAACGAACTGGCCGTGCAGAATGCAGCCATGCGACTGTATGTGGGCAGAATGAATGAGCATTGGAGCGATGCTGCTGTGAGGTCAACATGTTGGTGCTGCTGTTGGAAAAGGTGTGTTGATAGAGATGTATGTGTAGGGTTGTGGGGATGCAGGTATGTGTATGTAAGCTTATGTCTAAGATGTGTGCATGTGTGGGTCTGTTTGCGTATATGTAGACATGTGTATGCACATGGGCGGAAACATCGCTTTACGAGCAGATGAACTAAGCACTAATGCGATGTTGAACACGAGATTCATATTGTGATGCAGCTGCTGGAAGTAGTATGTGTGGATATATGCAGGCTTCGTATGCATGTTTTTGGTACATATGGGTGTATACATACTTGTATTTATATATATACATACATACATACATACATACATACATACGTACATACACACATACACATCACACACACACACACACACACACACACACACACACACACACACACAACACACACACTCTCTCTCTCACACACGAAACACATACGCTCTCTCTCTCTCTCACGCTCACACATGCATGCACACACACACACACACACATCACACACACACATACATAATATATATCATGCATATATACATGCGCATATATATATATATACATACATACATGCATACATACATACATACACATACATACGTACATACATACATACATACATACATACGTACATACATACATACATACATACATACATACATACATACATGGATACATACATACATGCATATTCATAGATACATACATACATACATACATGCATACATACATTGCATACATATATACATACATACATGCATACATACATACATGCATTACATACATGCATGCATACGTACATATATGCATGCATGCATACATACATACCATACATACGTACATACGTACGTACATACATACATACATACATACATAAATACATACATACATACATACATACATATATACATACATACGTATATACATACATACACACAAACTTACATACATACACCCATACATAGATTCATAGATACATACATACTTTCATACACACACCATCCGATTTACTTATTTCAAAGTTTGATACTCAACAAGCGCGCGTTTTCTTTTACTTCATTGGCTGGTGTATTAATTTTCAACTACAATTTTAAATTTGATCACTGACAGACCGCGAACCAACAAACTATGCTATTTGGGGATACCTGGGCAAAGATGGTTTTCCATATATGGAAGGAACGGGGTATAGGTGATGCACAAAGGGTTTACGAGGGGTTACTAAGCAACCAGGTGGAGACAGAGGCCATGATAGTGCACGAACCGGTAGTCTTTCAAGCTCTCATGGATTCTTACTTGTTTAAGTATGTTATGTATTCTGAAATATGGTTACATAGGGGTATATATATATATATATATATATGCATATACATATACATATACATATACATATACATATACATACATACATATATCTATATATATATATATATATATATATATATATATATATATATATATATATATATATATATATATATATATATATATATATATATATATATATATATATATACATATATATATATATATATATATATATATATATATATATATATATATATATATATATATATATATATATATATATATATATATATATACATCTGCCGCCCTCGAGCTTGTAGCTGTACCAAACTGCGGGCTGTATATGTTCACGCAGGCACTCAACCTACACATATGCAAGTGTATGAGTGTTGCGTCAAACCTACCTATGGAACAAAAATCTACTGAATATGTGTATCTACACTATGGAATCACAAGTACGTCTAGATACACGAACGTATTTTTTATAGATATAACATATTATGAATGCCATCTGTATCACCCAGAATTTGTATACAAACTTAATATTAATATCACACAGGGCTGGTTTGAGCTGGGCGATCTGCTTGTACCACGGGCCATCTATATCTGTAGGTGATTAAATACATTTGCTTCAATATATATATATATATATATATATATATATATATATATATATATATATATATATATATATATATACATATACATATATATATATATATATGAGATATACATTTATATATATACACACACATCATATATGTATGTATATATATATATATTATATATATATATATATATTATTGCTATATATGGCTGTTGCGTACACACACATATATAATCAATAATATATATGTTATATCTGCATATATATATGCATCATGCACATCATACATAATATATGCATCATCAATATTATATGTATATTATATTAATATGCATATATGTTATTATTATTATTACATATTATATATATAATGTATATTAATACATATATGTATTATTATTATACATATATGTGCATTGTTATGGTATAATATAATATATATGGTTGCATATATGATTCATATTGGCCATGTTCATTCATATACATATTGTATCCCATATTATACATTAATATTAATATTATTGTATATGTATATGGTTATTATATATGGCACATGCTATATGTATGTTATATGTATGCATATGCATATATATAATATTATATATATATAATATATATTATATATTATATGCATATATATATATATATATATGCATATATATGTATATATATATATATATATATATATATATATATATATATATATATATATATATATATATATATATATAGAAAACAAATATATATCTGTATCAATATATATATATATATATATATATATATATATATATATATATATATATATATATATATATATATATATATATATATATATATATATATGCTAATCTAATCATATCATCCCATTTGATCGCGTCAATGTATAACGCATCTCAAAAATGTATTAAACCTCCGGAACAAATCCACACAGGGGTGATCTGAGCCGAGCGATCTATTTGTACCAAGTGTTAGCCTACGACCCATGTTTCAATTACCACAATAGCCGTATGCTGCGATTCTGCTTGCAGATGAACGCATCAGAGGAGGCTGAGGTGAGTGTGCGTCACGCACCAATTGCTTACGATATTTATAGCACCGGGTCCTAAACCTAACGACCCAAACCCTAAAACAGGTGGGGATCGATGTGCACCTGCACCAACACAGGTTTATGTTTCAAGTGTTCCGATTTTTGTTCCTTATTTGGAGAAACCAGAACAAAGCACGTGTTTGTGTAGGGTAGGCCATTACGCTAATTTATAGTCAAACCAGAACCCTCAACAGCAACCCGTGCTGCGTAGGCTGTTTATACAATGAACGATACGGATATGTACCTCTGTATCCGTTTTTCTCTCCGTATATTATACGACAATTCATTTATCTGTTCGGCGCATTTCTCGATACATTACATATACTCAGGTATGTATTCTGATCACTTCTGCTTACAATACGTATATTCATCTGCTATCTGGTTTACTTCCCCCTTTCAGTACATATATTCACCTGGCCACCGTTTTACTCTACCTCACAGTACGTAATTAATCCCTCTATCCGGTTCACTTCTCTTTGTACGTATCTCAATCCCTCTGTTCGGTTTACTTCTCTTGGTACGTAAACCGACCCCTCTATTCGGTTTGCTTCGTGTCATAATACGTATATTAATCCCTCTCTCGCGTGTCTTCTCGTCACAGTACGCCATGCGTGTTTCCGATCACAGCCGCCTGCACCCGGAAGAGCTAGCTTCATACGTCGCACTGCACATTAAGACCCAGCAAGAGCTCAAAGCACGCACACGCACACGCACACACACACGCACAAACACAGACCCCCACGCCCACTCATGTGAGAGCACTGCCGCGAACGCATTTATACATGAGCATGTTGACGCACAGAGGCGGTCTGCGGGGGCTGTAGTGATTGACCGAGTGTTCGAGCGAAAGTCTGTGCTGGAGGGGTTTATGTACAACTTGACCGACTGCACAACACAGCAGCTAGGCCATGCGTTAGTGTCGCTATACAACCGCGGCGGAGTGGAGACCTTTATGCGCGTGATGGCGATGGTAGAGCGTAGGGATGCAAAAGGTATGGTCAGATATATACAGTATTTGAAGTATATATATATATATATATATATGTGTGTGTATGAACATGCCTAACTACCAAGCGTAGATATTTTTGGGGTGTGTGGAAGTGTCTATTTGGATGCGTGTGTATAGTCAGATTTGTTGAGTATACAGACACAGAAGGTGTGTCTCTACCATAGGAATGAGTTTTCAAGTGGTACAATCCGGCTTGCTGGTTGTATCTTGTTCATCCAATAGTCTGTTTGATCGACAGTTCTTATAACTCTTGGCCTGGAAAAAATAATAATAATCAACATTTAAATCTATTTCGACAATCAAACGACAGATAAGTCATCCGCGCTGCAGTCGAAAGAACGAGCTAAGGCTGCCAGAAAAGAGAAGCGTTTGCAAAAGAAGCGTTTGCAGGCATCCACGGGTGACAGTACTCGGATCCTTTCCCACTCTCAAGCCGAGCGAGAGGCGGAAGAGTACTTGGATGTGCACTCAGGGGTAAAAGGACACGTGCGTAGCGAGGGGGAGCTTTCAGCCTACATAGGTATAAACACACACACCGATACAGCCACGCCTGAGGATATTTACGCGTACGAGAATGCGATCGCACACAACGATGCAACCTCACGGAGGCACGCACGGGACAGTACACCCAGGGACGAACTGACGGGCATACAGACACACACAAAGGGCGTGCACTCGCGCACAGCCAGCTATAGCTCACACATGGGGAGCACTGCAGAGGGACTGGGGGACAGTACAACAACAGCCACGCCTACACACACGCACACCCCGACACACGTAGATAACAGAGAGGGTATAACTGCGCCACACACACGCACACACACACACACACATGCAAGCACAGGAGAGGTGGGAGATGCGGCTAGTAATACGGATGGAAGTGCTGAGCACAGTTTGCTGGCCGGTGGGTCTTTGCCTGAAGTACTGGTGAAGTTCGTGGACAAATACTGTGCCAATTTAATGACCTTAGAGGACTTCACACCCACGCTGCTGTATAATAAGGTCTGTGTGTGGGTGGTTATTGATGTGCTGCTGTGTTATGAAGTGCACGGGTGGTTGGGATTCTATGTATGCATGTAAGTAGGTATGTATGTATGTATGTTACATACATCACACACACACCCCACACATATCTATATATATATATATATATATATATATATATATATATATATATATATATATATATATATATATATATATATATATATATATATATATATATATATATATATATATATATATATATATATATATATATATATATATATATATATATATATATATATATATATATAATATATATATATATATATATAGTATATTTATGTGTGTATTTGTGTTTTTATTTATGTATATCTAGTGGTTGCAAACTTGGATTTCCAACAAGGCTGTCATATGTGTTTGAAAGCATCCGTACCCAGTTGTGAACGAACAAATCATTTGGGTGATAATATACATAGGTGAGATGTTGCAGTCAACTGTTGGATATAGTTCTGTTGACATCAGTATATAGTAAGTTTAGTTTTTCGGGCAAGTAGATCGATACACCATAGCTGTGTAAAGACATCGGCTAACATACGAAGTGAGATGATGGATAGCAGATGTGTTGGTTCACATACACTTGCACTCAGGTGTCGATTATTAGGTACATCCACAGGCAATGTTCACGAACATTGCCACAGATTCTGGAATTATTAAGTAGGTAGAGTTCATGGCGGACGACGACGCTTCTGGAGAATCTGGTAAAAATAATTATAGGAGTATAAAAGCCAATTTTTTGTAGAAGTGCTCACGACAAGGGAATCGTTGCCATATACAGACACATGTACTAGCAGCCATTCCACACTCTTTGATCAGTCACTTCGGACACCATTTCTTGT